>JAAAKG020212315.1:0-34630 GCA_010014905.2 Druon quercuslanigerum | reverse complement strand
CTTTTTTGGGCAACCATTTTTTATGCCCCCCCCCCCCTCAATATTACGTACGCTATGCTGGAAGGGAATGCCACGTCAGATAAAATCTCATAATTGCTCGTCGATCGCTCAATTGTTGTCTGGATTTGATATTTCGGAAATTAGTTGAAATTTCTTGAGAGATCTTGGTTTCGCTTTAAAGCTAAGATCCCAAGCTACACTTCTGCAAAATTTCGAATTGTTTTCTTAACTTTCTAAAAAACTGCAGCGATTCGAAATTGAGCAATGAAAGTTTGCCAAAATCGAAATGACACGCATCTTTCTCACATACTATCTACGTGTCTATTTTTGTCTAAAGTACTTCAAGTATAGCTTTTTTGAAAAGCACTTCCATAGGCTCATAAGAAATGATGGGATAAAGGTCTGGAAAACCATATTTTTCGAGTTTTCTTCATTTTTGTAACGATTATCTCAAATTTTCTAAGTATAAAAATTCGAAATGAGCGATTTTCTTTATAAAATCAAATTTTATAATACTAGATGCTTAGGCAGACTCAGGGGTTACGTTTTGTTCTGGAGGGGGGGTCTTAAAGGTTATATTCCCCCCATTCGAGAAACTGAAAATTATAAATCAAAGTTGGATCTTCGCGGTTGTTGGAAGGGGCGAGCAGTACTCCTTGCTTTCCATCTGTATCTACGTTGAATTCCTAATGATTAAAAGCCGTACCAATTTAAACATTTACATTATGATTATAAAAATACAAAAAATTGAAAATATAAACTGACGTAAGTCGACTTACTAGAATAGACCTTGGAATAATAATGATTCAGGCACATAAAAAGATTATTCATTATGAAGTATTACAGATTTTATATGAACCAACATGCCTTAAACTGGATATTATATTTAACATTTGGAACTAATGCTGTGTGAAAATGCATATAAAATAATATCAAATAACATTTTTTCATATTATTAAAAAATTAATGTATATTCAATAATCTACATGAGAAAATATAAGTTTTCTGTGGATATCAACAGATTACTACACTCATTGACAAAACGTAACTAAAATAAAAAAATGTTTTTTTTAGATAGCTTCACACCTTATGACACGGATATTTCATTTGTTAAATTTATGAAAACTCTGTTCCTATAAATTATACGAATTCCGTACATTTTCAGAATGAAATTTCTCCAAACTCGTCGTCCTGGAGATTTTTCGGTTCTCGCATCTAAACGATTTTCATAATTTAAATTAACAATTCTAGTAGAGAGTTTAATTTATTTTTCCGTGTATTATTTAGTATAATCATAAATCAATTGCTTTTTCCGACGGATAGTCCTGCATTTTAATATAATACATTTCTTCTTATATTTTTTGTTGTAAAAGTTCGATAAAAAAAATAACTTTCATCATTTTTGTGATTTAAAAAAAAGCAATTATTTTCGAATAAAATGGGTTATTAAAAATATTTTTCATTTCTTTTTTTTTACAGAAATATAATTTGCTTATATCCAACCACTGATGTTTTAGATTTGGACTAGAAAGAAGGTTTTGCAAAAGGCTTTAAACCATTTAC
Organism: Druon quercuslanigerum; assembly: GCA_010014905.2. Classification (NCBI taxonomy): domain Eukaryota; kingdom Metazoa; phylum Arthropoda; class Insecta; order Hymenoptera; family Cynipidae; genus Druon; species Druon quercuslanigerum. The sequence continues at coordinate 33,067 of JAAAKG020212315.1, read as the reverse complement.
TTAAACTTCCGATAAGTCATCGAAATATTTTTGGCCTTTCTTAAACTACATAGAAATTTTTAAGAATCTTCTTTTGTCAATTATCCATTGGAATCGAATCCATTGAAATCGGATCGAAGGGCCTATGACAACGTGACTGGTCGAGTCCTTGGATTGCAGATACAGGATCCCTGTACTAAGGCCTCCTGCTGAATATGGTTACAATAATTAAGAGCAGTCGCAAACAGTTGTTCAGGGACATTTCCGAAGGTATTATCTCCCAGGCGGAGACATAACAATCGTGCCGAATGCTAAATGGTACCTAGGTGAGATGCCTTAAATGGTGACACTGTTGTACCAAGCGACGTCTCCGAGTATGCAGCCATATCCCTGCAATCGGGGCTCTACAACAGAGTACTTTAGCGAGGAGAAATTGGTCCTAAATACTCATTTACCATATGCTTCGTTTCCATGACCCTCTACTCAGCTGTAGGAGTAAGACCCAATTTTTCCGTGCTGAGTGAGGTGGCGTAGCAGTGGAAACGAAACATCTGACAAATGAATATTTGAGACCCAATTTATCCTCGCTGAAGACCCCTGCTCTACAAGCACGGACAACTCCTTTCTCTACCTGATGATGGGAACGAAAATGACAACACAAAACCACCAAAAAGTTTTCGAGGCGTTTCGAAACGACGACGAGCTAGCTTAATTGCGTGTATGCAAACTTTGTGGTGCCAGAAACATACAGGGCTGCAACACGTTTTGCATCAGTTTTTGAGAAATCAAGCCATCTACCTCTCCAAAAAGGAGATCTGTATGCGGAGAACTTATCTAACCACTATATGAACAAGCAGCAAACGAAAAGGAGGATGCGACATTAAGACAAATCGCGGAAAGCAGGCACGTCCTAAAAATAAACACGATTTCAGGGCATGAAGGAACATTAACATCCAGCTACCTCCTAAAACCCAAGACCTGTCAGAAATGGATACCTCCCTTCGTGAGAATATCCCAGAAGAGTACGATCTGTGGCCCATCAGTTTTTCAATATATGGTACAGTGAACATTTTGGCGGATTCAAATCGAAGGCTAAAATCGACGACGGATCAAAAGATCAAAAGACCATGGCATCAACTGAACAAGACTATATAACAAACAAAATTAACATCTAATATTAATAAAGACTATATAACATCTGGTAGACCGTTCGTGGAAAGGGCTCGAAAGTTCGCCGAAAACCAGAGGATCTACCATCCCACCCTGAACATTTCAATGCTGCTGACAATCAAACAGCATATTGTTGAAAAAATACGGGTATATTATGATGAAAAAAGAGACTAAAGAAGAAGGAGGAATAGGTCGAAAATCTACACAACTTCGACAAGGTAGACACGTTTTCGAGAGAGGTTTAAAAGTTTTGCGACAACCTCATAACATATGAGAAAGAGTGTCCATCAATCGCTGCCAAAGTTGTGAAAAAGCACTTAGGGACAAGAAGAACTTTTTCCCTGCAGGACCAGATAGTATCAAGAAATTCTAGTGAAAGAAGTTTACTTCACCCGTCAATATCTGGCCTGCATAACGACCTCATGTTTATCTATTTTTTAAATTCGGAGAAAACCATTCCGCAGCGGCTGGTGTTAGACCGCTCTGTACACCTTCAGAAGAACGGTGTCATCCTATTGATGGCGGGGATTGACTACTGGAAATATTTCGATTTAATCTCTCATAGACTTATCATCCTTCTGTTGAAAAGCTTGGAGGTTCATCAACACTTACAAAGAAAATTCACAACTGTCCGGCCCCGATTTTGATAAATCTGTGCGTTGGAAAGAGTTCTCGAAAATATGCACAAAGTCATCATTCATTGGTGCTGAGTTGCACATTAAGGGGTCACATGCAGAGGCTTGACGTTAGCTCATATTATCGCTACCAACTACTTTCAAGACTGCATTGGGTCTAACAGGTAGTTTTATTTTTAAAGATTTCAAGCTATTCTAGTTTTTAACGGAGCTAGTCTTCGTTAGGTTACACCTTGAAACAAGCCTACTCTTGGCTTTGTATCAAGACTTTTTTTCTGTGTGATGTAGTTTGTAGTTCGCCAGTTACCCTCACGTTTACCGCCGTTATACGAGGGCTGTCCCAAAAGTATCCGACCTACGTTCATGTCTTTGCGCGGAGAAACTCAGGCGACCTCTGGAGGGTACGAACGTCACCAGCAACTCCTAACCTTGTCGTCAGTAGCCCGCGATACCGATAAAAAGACTTAGTTCCTGCGCAGCGTGTATTTGTTTACATCGACTTTTTTGCGTTTGTCGCAATTCGCTTATTGCTACAAATGACAGAACGAACCAAACAGCGAATTTGTATAAAATTTTGCTTTAATCTCGGTAAAAGTTGTGCGGAAACTATTGAAATGTTGCAAAAGGCCTTTAAAGATGAGTGTGTGCGCTAAACTCAAATAGAAGAGTGGTATAGGCGGTTCAAAAGTGGCATCTGTTGACAGTGATCCTCGTTCTGGCCGACCTTCGACGGGAGCATGGTCGGATAATGTCTAGCGTGTGCGTGTCGCAGTTGAACAAGATCGTCGTTTGACTGTGAGAGAACCAGAAGATGAACTTGGAACACCAAAAAGTACTGTTTGGTGAATTTTAACCGAGAATTTGAGAATGACTCGTGTGTGTGCAAAATTCATCCTGAAACGGCTCACAGACCAACAAAAAAACCTTCGATTAGAAATCGCTCAGGACAATCTGGAAATGATCAATAGTAATGAAAAATTTCTTAAAAAGGTTATTACTGGTGATAAAAGATGGGTTTATAGTTATGATCGTGGAACAAAACAACTATCTTCACAATGGAAGCTCCCATCCTAGCCTGGGCCGAAAAAAGCCCGTCAAAGTCGAAGCAACATCAAGTCAATGTTGATTGTTTTTTTTAATTATAAGGGCGTTTGGCATGACAAATATGCTCCTACAGACCAGACAATCAACAAAGAGTACTACGTTGAAGTTCTGAAAAGATTGCTTGATGTAATCAGGAGAAAACGATCGCAGCTTTGGGAAACCGATGACTGGCTTCTTCATCACGACAATTCTCCAGCGCACGCAACAAACCTTGTGCAGCAGTATTTATTCAAACACAGTGCTGCGAAGCTCCGCCAGCCTGCATTCAGTCCTGATATAGCTCCCTCCGACTTTTGGCTATTTCCTCGATTGAACATGCCGCTTAAGGGACATCGATTCATAGATAAAGAGACTGTTGAAACTAATGCGACGAATGCACTAAAGGCGATTCCGAAGTCTGTCTTTTAGGAGTGCTTTAATAAGTGGAAACATTGATATGAGCATCTTGTTCAATCAAATGGGGACTACTTTGAAGGATGCCATCCCCCGGATGACGAAGAATAAATCAAGCGCCGAGAGATCGAGGTAGGTCGGATACTTTTGGGACAGCCCTCGTACTTAAACAACGGCCGCGAGCATTAGAGGTGACAACTGTCGCCTCATATAAGCTTTCTTAGATTATTATATAAAAATTATTATTATTTGCATGCATCTATCAGAAGAAGAAATAAGACTTCTGGCATGCATGTTTGGAATAGATTTTTTTTTAGTTTTCCAGACTTTGATGTTTAAATATAAATATTAGCCTGTTTATTTGTAGAAGATGCAAATTATGGCCTAATTCTCCTGTAGCTTCTTCTAAAGCCACAAGATGTTTTTGTGGTAATTTCACATCCCACGAAATGAATGTGACTTCTAGAGGTCATGAGATCTTTAATCAATCACAAAAGTCAAATTAATTTCCCTAAATAAATTTATAATTATTTAAATAAGTGCAAAAGTATTTAAGCCAATTATTGTATTATCAATATAAAATTAAAAACTCACAAAGTCTAGAAAATGCGGTCCTCTCTTAACTTATCTAAAAAAAGAAAAAAATTAACAAATTAAAATTGTGATTAATAAATGGTTATTCATAACGAAAAAGTATCAAAAAGTGTTAATAAACACCAATGTTACGTATAATTTAAATTTAGCACTCATGGGGTTTTATCTGGAGACCAGTTCTTGAAATTTAATACTTTATATTTTTATATAAATTTTTATATGTATTTCATATTTTATATTTTTATATTTCATATTTCAAACATTGCTATAACATAAAAAAATTAAAATTTTAAACTATTCGGTTGGAAATTTTTTCTTTGAGCTGTGAAAGAAATATTTCATGTTTGGAAAATTTTTAGATAAAAACAAATTTAATTTTTAGTATCTCATTTGATTAAAATTTAAATCAATCAATGTAGAATAACTAAATGAAATTTTCCAATTTAAAAAAAAAAATTTTAATAAAAAATGAGAGTTCAGTAAAAAAAATTACTGTTAATTTCACTTTTCAAAATTAAAGCATTTTGAATATTAGAAACCTTTGAAGTTTTATAGTTATCTACACTTTGAAAATTATACGTTTTTCAAATGAAAACTTTCAAAATAATTAATTAAAACACAAATCGTTAACAATGAAACAATTCCAAAATTCTTCTTAAAAAACTATATTCGAATCCTAAGTAAAACCTAATCAAATGAAGACAATGAAGTTTTTCCATGCCAGGAGAATAATTTCATGTTTATTTAAGTGGGGGCGGATGTACATATCAAATTAGATTGTCCTGTATCATACTGATGTTCTTTTATCATCAAAAGTTTAAACAAAATTTTTATTTCAATTTTTAGACTACTATGTTGGAATATTTTCTGTAAGTGCATGGGACACACTCAGATCCCTATATTACCGACCTCACGTTTTCAGTTCAGTAAATATTTTTTTTATTTTAAGAACTTTTTTATTAAATAAAATTTTGGACTGAAACTTTGGAAAATGTATTAGAAGACCATAAAGTACAATTATGTGCCATTTTTTGACATACCCTCGACATTTTTTGAACCTAAGAACTTTTTTTATATTTAAAATATCTGCGAGATGTAAAAAACCGTGTATAAATGTCATTGAATGTCGGCTCTTGCATTTCTCGAAGTTTGACGTCGATATTTTACATATAAAAAAAGGTCTTTAGTTCAAAAAACTCCAAGGTACAAATAAAATATGTCAAAAAGTGTACCCAGTTATAATTTCTTTGAAAATAATTTTTAGCGAAATTTTGACTCAAATGAAGTACACAAACGTCGTTTATGGTCTTCTGATACGTTTTCCAAAGTTTCAGTCCGGTATTTTATTGAAAAAAAGTTTTTAATTTCAAAGAAAATTCAGTAAACTGAAAAAGTGAGGTCGGTAATATAGGTATTTTAGTGTATCACGTGCCCTTAAGGATCGAATGTTTTCGAAGATAACTCAAATTGAAATTTTTTGCACGTTGATGTAGAGAAAAAAATAAAATTTGCCATGTCAGAGTGCTATTTTTTTGTACCAAATGTTAAATTGTATTAAAAATGTGAAATTTTCGGTTTTTAGACAACTACGCTGCAAGCTCTTTTTTTAATTCAGTTCCTTTCAGGGATGGCTTAAATGAAAGGTCTTGGCATCTAGATGTAAAAACAGACAATTTTAATTTACAAACTGTTGTTTTTCGTTATCAGGCATTAAAAATAGTAAATAAGAAATATAAATAAATAAATAAAAATAAAATAAATAAGAAATAAAAAAAAAAATTAGTAAATAAGAAAATTTCTTGTTTTACACTATAATGCTGGAAATTTTACTTTTAGACTAATATTTTTCGGGGGTGGTACAAATTAATCATTTCGAAATATAGATGTAACTTATCGAAAAAAATTTGAAGAAGAGGAGTTTTTACATAAAGAAAAATCTATGATTTAAAATTCATAAATATTGTTGGTCGAAGAAAGGATTTATTTGGCTTTAATTCATTATACAATGCAGTTTTCCTTTTTGTCTAACTTTACTCTGGGGTGCCTCAAATTTAAGGTTTTAGCATGTTGGTGTTCATTCTCTGTCTGTCTGTATGTACGTCTATCTGTATGTGTTTCTGTCTATCTATGAGCACCATAACTTTTGAAAAATTTATTTGGTTAGACTGGTCTTTGGTACACCCTTTTAGTGTCAAACACTGAAGGTCATGTTCGTTAGTCAGTCATTTTGGATAAAAATTCAAAAAGTGAGCGCATTTTTAAAATTGTTAAGACCACTTTCTTCAAAATTCTAAGATTCTATGTACGGTTATTCATTTCACTTGAAAAGGCGAGCATTTGTTGCCAATAACTTGTTTTGATAAAAAAAAGTTTCGGAATTATGGAACTTACAAAATTAAAAGGAGAAAAAAAGAAAATGAAAATTTTAAGCTGAATAACGCACGATATCAAAAATTTCCACAAAAGAACATTGTTACTTTTATAAAGTCCTAGAAGATTATCATAATAACTTTTTGCCTTTTTTCGAAAAATAGAAAATTCCAATTTTGACGGCACAAAAAATAATAAAAAATCAAAAATTGCATTTTTCGGTCAAACCATGCAAGATATGACAAAAGATGAATAGATAAAAATTGTTTACCCAGAAAATATGTAAAAAAATTTTATTATTCCATTTTTGATAGGACGCGTCGTTTTTGTTTTATTCGTAAAAACTGCATAAAAAATAGAAAAAGGATCTGAAAAATTTTTTATACATCATTTTTCTATGGAATGTGCAGGTTTTTTATGATCGTGAAACATAACATTGACAATAAAAAATCAAATCTTTGGAAAAACTATACGAGGTACGAAAACAGAATAATGAAAATAAAAGTTGTGCATTCATATCATTTTAACTAACAAATTTGTTCTCCTAAATTGTATTTACAAATTTTCTATAAACCACTTTACGCTAGGATGCCTATTTTTCGATTAAATCGTAGAAAATAAAAGTTTAAATAAAAGAAATTAAATTTATGAAAAAATGACACAAGTACAATACATATTATGAATTGTAATAATATAAATTTATTGAAATTATAGATTTTTCATAGTAGCTGATAATAAAAATTAGTGCAGAATAGGGTGGCTCAAAAACGCTTATTTTTTAGGCTACACCCTCCCCTCCCAAATTATTCCAAATCTGAAAAAAGAAATTCGGTAATTTTTATTATTTTATTCTAACAGGTGCCGGTTTTGACTTGAAGTTTCCCATGTAAAAAGCATGGGGAAAAATCACCTTTTTGAGTGTTTGGAAACATTTTTTATGGTTTGAAAAAATGGGACGGAAAAGTATAGGAGCTTGTAGAAAATTATCCAATGAAAAATTTCGTGTATCAGACATATGGGTTAAACACCCTTAAACTACCCCCACAAGTACCTGAAAACTACCCTTAAAACCAAAATGTCAATTCCTTATGAAATCGACATTCTGAGCACTGTATTCTAATCTTTTTGGAACTTAAAATTATAAATATTGATCTAGTGGAATATTTATTATCATCGGTTTAATAATTTTTAATTATTTAAACAAATGAATTTTGTTCAAATAATTTTTTTTTCGAAAATTGGTTTTTCTCTTAAAATTATTACTATTGGTCTAGTGGAATAATTATTAACAACAGTTCGATAATTTACAAATATTTATACAAATGGAACTTGTTTAAAAATCTCGTTTCGATTTTTTTTAAATAAAAATTATTACTGTGGGTCTAGTGGAATATTTATCAATATTGGTTCATTAATTTTGAATTATGTAAAAAAATTATTTGTTGAATAGTATTATTGGCAGAAATTTAATAATACTTTAATGTTTCTACCATTAAAAAATATTTAAAAATAAATTTATGTCACCTAATGAAAATAAATTGCCAGGTCAAGAAATTTTCGAAACAAAACATTTTTTACACAAATGAGATTTGTTTAAATAATTAAAAATGAATAAAACAATGTTGTTAAATATTCCGCTAGACCAATAGTAATAATTTTTAAGGAAAGAAACAAATTTTCGAAAAAAATTATTTAAACAAATTTAATTTGTTGAAACAATTAAAAATTAATCAGCCAATGTTTATAAATATTCTACTAGATTAATAGTAATTATTTTAAGGGGAAAAACGAATTTTCGAAAAAAATTATTTAAAATAATTCCATTTGTTCAAAGAACTAACAATTAATTAAATTATGATAATAAATATTATAGTAGACCAATATTAATAACTTTAAATAAACAAAAATGGTTAATAATAATATTAATAAATATTTTTCAAGTACTCGTGGGGGTGTGTTTGGGGTGCCAAACCTATGTATGTGATACTTGAAATTCTTCGTTGGATAATTCTCTACTGGTCCCCATACTTTCCCGTCACATTTCTTTAAACCCTAATGAATAATTCTAAAAACTCAAAAAAGTAATTTTTCCCCATGAATTTTACATGGGAAATTTCAAGTCAACACCGGCACCTTTTGAAATCAAAATAAAAAATATTAAAAAATTGTGGAATTTCTTTTTTCGGATTTGGAATAAGATGGGGGGGGGGGTCGTTGTTCTCTAGCATGCAAAAAAAATTTGCAATGAATTTTTGAACCACCCTAGTGTAGCACGAGGTATGTGATGAGAATATCTTCCTTAAGGTCTAAGGAGCTTTAACCAAAGAAAATTCACAATCACCCAATTTGAGTTCAAATGTGGGAGGGGGGGCAGAAAAACCGAGCGCGTAGCGCGAGGTAAATGCATTATGTATCTGATTACGAATTCAAATTGAAAATTCAACTGTTTTTTTTAGAAAATTTGATTTTTTTATTTAACATTGTCTTAAATGGAAATTTAAATTCTACATTTTGGTTAAAAAGGATCAAATTTAGTCAATTTTTTGGTTGAAAATTGATTAATATTATCAATATTAATTTTGAAAATATTCAATAATTCATTAAGTTCTACATTTAGTTGAAAAAGTAAAATCCAATAGCACTTGAATATTATTTTATTGTAGACGAATTTATAAACATTAACAATCCAAAAAACTTTTAAAAGATCTTTTTGATCGAAAATTAATAATTTTTATTTAAAAATTCAACTATTTGGTTGAGAATTTACTATGATGATGAAATTTGTTTCTTGTATTTAAAAATGAATTTCATTGATTGAAAATTTAATCTTCTTTGTTGAAAATTTAACTATTTTGTTGGAAATTCACTTTTTTCTTTAAAAATCATATTGTTGGGTTTAAAATACAACTTTCTTGAAGAAACTTCGTATTTTTGGTTTAAAAATTCAACATTTGGGTAGAAAACTCATCTTATTGCCTTAGTTCAAAATTGAAGGGTTTTGTAGGAATTTTTAACAAATTTTTAATTAGTTATCTTCATTGAAAATTTAACTAAATTTTTGTGTTAAAATCTCAATTTTTGGGGTCAAAATTTAATGAATTTAATACAAAATTAATTTTTTTGTTTGAAAATTCAAATATTTTGTTTGAAGTTCCTCCCTTTTGGTTCAATTAAAAATATTATTAATATAAAATGAAAATATTTTCTTATTCTCTAGTGAAGTCCTTGATTTCGTTGAAAAGATTAAATCTGATCTAAATTGAAGGTTATTTTATTGTAGACGAATATATAAACATTAACAAACCAAAATTATTTATAAAAGATACATATATGTATTTTTTTGTTCACATCAGTCTTAAAAGCTGATAAAGCTTTTACCAAAAAATGGATTTTTAGAAGGTAGTTCCAATTCCTACCAAGTAGCTTAATTTTCAACCAAACAGCTAAATTATTTCATTTCATATTTTTTAAAACCCAATTTTGAACAAACAACGAATCTTCAATAAAAAAAATGACTCTAAAGAATTACAGCTTTCAACCAAGTAGTGGAAACGGCCTTGAAAGTTTAGAAAGCTATTATAAAAATATTTAGTTATTAACACTTTTCCGAATTTTTTAAATTTTTATTTCTTAAGTTTCTAAAAATTTGAATCCTATAGACTCTGTTTGATGTACCCTTTTAAGCAATGTTAATTGAAATTTTTTCTAATTTATGCACTCTAAATGTGACAATAGTCCACTATTAAGTTGTAAAATTGATTTATTTTCAGCTTTTAATTTTCATTTCACACTTATGTGCTTTTAAACTTTAATTAAGAAAACGAAGCAACTTGACAAGCAGGAATAAAAAACAACAGCTTTAATCACTCAAAAAAAGAAATATTTACAATTTTAGAGACATGGTTTTATTTTTGAAACAGAATGTTTTTATTTTTTCACACAATCTTAAACTCTTTCATATTCTTTCGAATTCTTTTCAATTCCTTGAAATTAACTGAAACTCTCTGAATTCTCTGATATATTGAGTACTAATGGGTTCAGGTGGAGAGAGCTTTACATGAAGACTTTGTGATTCTCTTCACCTGGGGTGATCACTAGAGAGATTGATCTGTGACCTGGGTCGTAGCAGTATTACGGAACAAATGTGTTATTTAAATAAACAAAACCGGAACTATTTCAGGGATCACAGGAAATTTAAAGAATTCGCTATCAATTGGGAAATCCAAGGAATTCAGAAAATTTAGAATAATTAAGAAATTCAGAGGATTTAGAGAATTCAAGGAATTTTAGGAATTCAAACAGTTAAGCAAGTTTGGATAACGAATTTAGAGAATAACATAATGTCAAATTACATTTTTCAAAGAGTCATAAAACTTTTATAATATTTGAAATCACTCTAAATTTTTGATATAATAAACAAAGATGGTTAAAGACTTTACTTATGCATGAAATTTAAAAATTATAACTAGATATAATAGATTCATACAATTTAATTAATTTTACTGCAATTAATATTAGAACTCATAAAGGTTAGAGGCTTCTGTTTTATTCCAAATGTTTTATATTTAAAAAACAGTTTAAAAACCCCTCTATTGTTTCCTTTTAGATGCAAAACACAAAGAATTTAAAATATTAGCTGACGTAAATCGGCCTATATATGTAGACCTTGGAATAAATATGATTCAGGCAAATGTAAATATAATTTGTTATGAAAAAGTAGATTTCATATTTAGAATTACTGCTGTATAAAAATGCGTATAAAGTAACATAAAATATTTTCTTACATTATTCATAAATTGATGTATGTTCGATAATATACTCGAGAAAAAAATAGTTGTCTATCGATAGCAAGAGATTAGTACATTCGAGATAGACAAAAAGTTTCATACATTCATTAAAAAAAATAAAAATCTGTAAAAATGACGCATTTTAAGATGCTGATTACGAATATTTCAACGAACATATTTGAGAAAGACATTTTTATGTTTAATTAGAAATAATAATTATCAAATTGCCAAAAATTACCATTTTGAATCAAAAAATATTTATTAGCATTCATAATTTATTAATGATACGAAATTTAATTAACGTATTATAATTTTAAATAAAATTAGAGCCAATTGAAATTTCTATTGAATATTAAAATGAATCGACAATCCTTATATCGCCAGACTGATATTTTACATTTGGACTAGAAACAAAGTTTTGCAAAAGGTTTGAAACCATTCACTTTAAACTTCCGATAATTCATCTTAGTAATCAATCAACAATTTTTTGTGGGTAATGTCATCGAAATATTTGTTGCCTTTTCTAACTTTTTCAGGACATTTTTAAGAATCTTTTTTTTTCCAACTATCTTAAAATTGCATCTTTTTTATAGCTAAAAAATGAAATAAAATAGAACACATACAATTATATTTCTGACTATAGAGTGTATAGAAATAATAATGTTATTACATTTGGCCAAATAAATATTGGTTAAACAAATATAAATTTGTTAAAAATTAGAAAAAGATATAAAAATTATGTAACTATTCAATAAAAAGTAGCATAGGATACTGATTTGAATAAAGTGGGTATCACTGACTTAATTTTTAGAAATTAAAAAAATAAATAAATAATTGCTTAAATAATGACATAATGTTTTTAGAAAAAGTTACTACCTTAAACAATGACAAAATATTGCATTTCAGTAAGAAAATACGATGATTTTTTACTCTTTTATGGAATGAATAATCGTTTAAATAATTAACCCTTGTTTAAACAATTGAAAGTTCTTTAAAAAGACATAATAAATTTTCGAATTTTCTATTAGTATCTATTGGTATAAAAAAGACGCCGATAATTTTTTTAAAGTAACAATCATACATGAAAATGTAGTTTTTTTGGGTTATATTTGGGGCGCTGTGGGGTGCTGCGGGTTGGGTGGGTTCTAAATAAAAGTAATTAGTATGGATTTGTTTCTTGGACACTCCTCTTAAATCCTCATGTTAATTGAATGGAATTTTAAAGTTCCTGTTGGCACGTGTTAATATTCGATTGCAGCAAAAAATCACGGATTTTCTTTCTCCGGAAATGGAAACTGGGGGGGAGGTGTCTTGTTATCTAGAGTGAAAAAAATGTTGCAATGAATTTTTAGATATATATATATATATATATATATATAAATATATACCTCTTCCTGTCCAGAAAATCTGCCCTTTTTTGTTTATTGAGTCAAATATTGCTTTAAAATCTACGAACAAAGCGACTAGTACACCTTTCTTTCTCCTAAACTTCTGTTAACTATCCCTTTTCTAAATCCCGTCGGATTGTGAGAGAAACTTTCTTTTTGTTCTACCGGACTCTTCAACCTTTTTCTTAAGATTTCTGCATATATTTTATAGCTCCTTCTTCTTCTTTCTTACTTCCACACTCCACTGAAATTACACTAGGAAGGGGAAGAACAATTAGCCTAGTTCTGGAGAGAATACACTCCGCGCAAATAAAGCGTGACCCATTTGGCCATGGCTATGATTACGTTGTATCCAGAGGTGATTTGATGCCATAACGTTAGGTATTTTGTTAGGAATTATAATTATAATGGAAAGCTACGAGGTTAGGATCAGGATCATATCGGAAGGTCAGAAATAGACTGTAGGTGGCGTAGTGTGTGCGAAGAGTAATAAAAAGCGCGAAATTTGTTCTAGGAATTTAAGGCTTGAAGGATAGAAATGAATGCTTTGGAGCTGATGTTGAAAGCGATAGTAAAGGTAAATTTAGAAAACAATTGAAAAAGACTAGCAAGTAGATCTTCGTTTGGCGTTTGAAAACGAAAGTAAATTAAATAAATAAATTATCTTTCTGAAATATTGTCTAAAGGAAGGAAGGCTTCATTTGTAGGGTTAATGAGAAACTGTTCAAAAGAGAACGGTGGAAAAAATATATTTTTTATCAAGGTTAACTCAAGTATTTTCCTAGAATCTGAGAATCTAGGACAGGTCCACAATACATGGTTGATATCTCCCTCGGGAAAGCCGCAAGAAGCACACCCCCCACCATCAATGAAACCCTTCCTAGCAAGGCTAGCGGCGAGGTTATAGTGATTAGAACGTAGTCTTAATATGATGACTATTGATTTCCTATCTAGATTAGATTTATGAAACCATGGTTTAGTGAAGGTAGACGATTGAAAAAAAATTTTAAATAATATTGACCAATTCCTGCCGATTCCGAAGCTTTACGCCAAGCTTCTAGAGCAGAGTTCAGATGCAGGGGAAGGATTTTGGAGCAAATGACAGTGTGTGGCAGTTTTAGCTCATGAAAGGTTCCTTCTACTGTAGACAATTTTGCTAAATCGTCTGCGTTTTCATTATCTGGAATACTCTTGCGACCAGAGATCCAGACTAAAGTTATGTTCATATTGTTTCCTGAAGCAATGGAAAGTAGGTTTTGGATTTTTAAGATAAGGTATGATGTAGAGGGCGAGTCATTGAAGTTTTGACAAGCTTGCAAAACGCTTTTGGAATCTGAGAAAATTACTGAGTAAGGAATTTGTCTATCCAAAATAAGTTGGATTGCCTCGTTAATAGCCCAAGCCTCCGCTGTATAGATTGAAGCATGCTCTGATATCTTGACTTTGATTTCTAAATTAAGTTGCGGGAAGTATATTGAGGTTCCCACAAAAGATTCCAGGAATTTTAAGCCATCGGTGTAGAAGTGGGTAAATGTAGAGAATTTGTTAATAATAAAGTTTTTGAAGGTTATTTCCGGAGAATTACTATGCTGTATAGTTAAACCCAATTTCAAATCAATCGTTGTTCGGAAAAACAAAGTAGTTGAGTAGGGAGTAAGGAGTAGGGAGTAGGGAGTAGGGAGTAGGTGAGTAGGGAGTTAGGAAATGTAGCGGGGTAGCTGAGTTTGTAACTCTGTCTCTGAAACCGTTAGTTTGTAGTAGGATTGCAGGAGGACATAATTTTTGTCCAAGTTGTATTGGGTTAGACCGTTTTTTGTTATATAGTACAAATTATAGAGAGTATCGTGGACTGGATGATTAATCGTAAGGAAGGTTTTTATCAGAAATTTGTCTGCTAATAGTTGAAATCTAGATCTTAATGATAACTCCTTTAGATCTGCTTGCATGACGAACATAGGTGTGGATATATGGGAACCAGATATGACACGCAAAAATCTATTGTGTAATTTGTTCAGTTTCCGAAAAAAGGTATCGCCACTGTAAATGGTTAGGACATGACTAGCATAGTCGAAAGAGCTCCTCCCCAGGGCACGAAATAAAATTTGGAGAGTTTTTGGGTGAGAGCCCCACCAAGTACCGCATGAGCACCTAACAATATTAAATACTTGCTTACCTTTGTTAATCATTTTTAAGAAGTAAAGTTCTCAAGAAGAGGTACCGTGAAAGATAATACCTAGAAATGGAGTTGACTCGGATGGAGTAATGGTTTAATCATCTTTTGAGATGGAGACGTTGTCCGGTACATTTCTGATTGGGATTAGGAAGATAATTAATTTCGATTTCTTTAGATAAATAGATAGACCCCTTTCCTTGAAAAAGGAATTGATAGAATTTATACTTTGCTGAAGTTTAAGTAAATATTCATTTAACTCATATGATGTGAAGTAGAGGACTATGTTATCGGCGAATTCCAAGATTTTGCAACCCGGGTACATAGTTGAGTGTAATTTCCGCGTATAAATTGTATACGATACAGGGCTAAGAATACAACCCTGCAAATGGTCCTTTGTTAACACCATTAGTTCTAAAGAAAACTTTTCGTTCGTGAATTAAGTTAAAAATGAAATTATAAATTTTAAATGGGAGACCAATTTCGATTAGGTCATTGATCAGAATGTTAGGAATGACGTTGTCGTACGCAGCCTTGATATCCAAAAAGAGACAGCCCGCATATTTGTTTTTTGCTTGAGATAGATAATGTTCTGAAGATAGGATTGCAAGGTTAATAGAACAGGAAAGGTTTTTCCTAAAACCATATTGAGATGGGGGTAGAACATTCTGATTTTCTAACCAATGGGCCAGTCGATTTTAAGATCAATTTCTCCGTTATTTTTAGAAAGCAAGAGGTCAAAGCTATAGGTCTAAATTTCTTTTTTGAACTTTTTGAAAGAAGAAAGATCAAAAAGTCCTTACAAGAGTCTGGAAACGCATTCTCATTAATTATATAATTTAAAATCTGAAGCAGATGTAGAAGGGAGGCCCTTGGGAGGGTTGATATTACCTCGAAACTAATTTTATCCAGACCAGTAGAGGATTTGAGCTTCAGACCATCCATAACAGCCCTCATCTCTTCAAAAGAAAAGGCTTGATCAAAAATTTCCAACCTCTGCGACGTGCCATTGTTGATTGGAGATGGAGATGAGGGACTATTATTCTGAAAGGAGAAATCACTTTCTAGGAAGGAGTTTGGAAGAGGTGGTATGGTCATATTAGAGAAATCACTAGACATTATTAAAAAAATTTCAATGTACTCATTCATATCATCCAATGTGTCCAGATTTATAGAACTAGAAGTGGGCGAAGGTGTATTCATTAATCTGTGGCGAATTCCTCTAATTTTGTTCCAAAAATTAGCAGCAGGTGAGTTGAACGATAAAGATTCGTAATATGACCTGAAACTAGAAACCTTAATGATTTTAAATCGTATAGTGGCTAGTGCCTGGTTTTTTTGAAAGTCAATGAAATTTTTATAGTTGAAGGAGGCCATATAGTGTTTATATGTATATAATCTAATGCGAGAGACCTTATCACATTCATTATTCCACCATGGGGGGGGGGCCGGATAAAATGTTTTCCTGGAAGCCTTTCTATCAATCTTAGGGTCCGCCTTATGGAGAGCATCGACTAAATCTTTTACAAACTGGTAATATGCATTAATAATATCATGTGAAGATTGAAACTGAGGACGGTCATCTTCTTTATGAACAGATGACAAAAAGGATCTGAAAATTTGCCACTCTACTCTCTTTAAATTGTATTTGTGTGAAAAAACTGGTAGTATTTAAATTGAATTCTAAAGGTAATTTTTATTGGGGAGTGATCACTGCCCATTTTATCATTAAGAATTGACCAAGAAGCAATCAGTTTTAAGATAGAAGATTTAATCGATAAATCAATAGCTGATTTGGATTGTCCTGGACGACGAAAAAGCGTAGGCTCTCCATTGTTAATAATAAGCAAGTTTGTGTCGGCTAATGTATTGAAAACTGAAGTCCCTGATGGACAAGAAGATTCACAATCCCAGGATGGGTGATGTACATTAGAGTCCCCCGCAAAGAGTAAACTAGAAAAATTTGACATCGAATCAAAGAACGTTTGCCAGTTAATTGACCTAACAGGAGCGCGAGGATTCCTATTTACATTAACAATGTTCCCAAATCAGTTGGAATGACCAATGCTAGGGTATCAAGCTATCTCTCTATTAGCTATCATTAGGCCAACCCCTGCTCGATCCGGGTGATCCCTTTTCATTACGTTAAAACCCCTGAGGAAAAATACCCCGACAATTCCACTGTAGAATATTTAGGGAGGTTTCCGTAGCTATTGTCTAGGAAGAATTATTGTTAGTAACAATCTGTGAGAGGGGTACAGGATTAAGATTTTGAGGGAGGTAAGAGAGGAAGCTACAGATTTGTTTAGCAAGGCAAACAAAGGGGCCATCTCATTGCAAAGTTGGGTTAAAAAAGACATAATATGTGAAAGGCTTTCTGCAAATTGAGGAGGGAGAAGGAGTAGGACGGGTGTTAGTGTTATTCGGTAGGGAGGGAGTTTCAGCCCCATAACTGGTATTAGAGGAGTTCGAATTTTTGTTTAATTGACTCAAATTAGAGTGTTTACCGCCTTGGTTGGGATTTTGGGGGAAATCAAATTTTTGAGCACGTTGCTTATTCTGGTGCTGTATGTGTGGTTTTGGTTTCGAGTTAGACGTAACGGTTGCAAAAGGTAGTTTCAAGCTTGAACTCGGATTACCCATGGCGGAATCCAAGTCAACGTCTCCAAGGTTAGGAAAATTGGAGTAATTAAGGTTAGGTGACTGCGAGGGAAGGCTAGTAAGAGCGAGAGGAGGAGTTGACATCAAAGCTCGAGTAATTTCTTTTCGCTCTTCTTTTCTCCTGATGGAAAAGACGTGTGGCGTAGTTGTTGGGAAGATTTCTGAACGCCACATTTTTCCTAATCAAGATTTGGTCCAGATAATCTGGAAATTTCTTGTCTGATGCCAAGTGAGTGCCCTTGAAGTTGATACAGACATTCGATTTCTCATGGGGGCACTCGACCCCAGCATCATGGGGAGCACTACTACAGAATCGACAACGAGGGTTTTTACATTGTTTGGCCACATGACCAAATCTATAGCACTGATAGCAAAGCTTGCGCTGAGTAACATAAGGTTCAACTTTAACTCTCAAATTGAAGATATCAATGAAGTATGGAACTTCTTGACCCTCGAATCTAATTTGCACTGTTTTAGTCTGCATTAGGTCGCCTTTCTCATTCTTTCTTACGAAACGATGAACACTGAGAACTGAGGACTTACAACTTGGTCACGTGTTATCTAATTATGTCGTCTTCTGAAATATCAAGAGGTATATCTCGTACTATTCCTTCACGAGCAACGCGATAGTTGGGAATAAACAAATCCCTTAAGGATTTGATGTTAGGGAGGGTTGCGCGTGTCGACGAAGAATTAAAGTTTTGAGGGTTCTAAGATTGCTGGATTTCTTGGCTCAAATTAAGTAAAGAGCTATTTACAACATTTTGGTCCAATTCTAATTCAAAATCCATGTGGCTGTCATTATTAGCTGAAGATACGACTTCGCTTACAGAACCATTTTAGTCCGAGGGATCCGAGTTCCCTGTAGGACCCGCCATATTATGGCGCAGGCTACTTGGCCTTTACAAAAGAAAAACACACAACCACCTACCTGTGTTTATTATTAGGTTATGAAAATTAGGGTCGTAGAAGTAGGTAGAAAGGAATTGATGACGCGTCACACCTCTGCGGCTGCTGCAATTTCTAATAGCCTTGAGAACAACGGTATAACCTTAACAGTGTCTCGGACGCAACCCTATTCTATAGTTGACTGGCATGAGAGTGTTCCCTCAGTATTCTTCTACCTTCTGTCCTTTCCATTTCTTAACAAGTGGTGCCACCAGTCCTGTCATCCACTCTTCCAGTCACCCTTTTTCTTTCAGACCTTGTTGCATATCTTCCACATCTCATACCTAACCCCTTCTCCATGCTTCGTCGCTTCGTTCTCCATCCCATCTTCTCCTGCCGCCTTCTTTCTGTTTAGCCTATTTATTGCGTCATCCACTTCTTCTCCTGTTATTTCGTTCCCTTCCTTCATTTCTCCTTGTAATATCCTTCTCTTTTCCCCTTAGACCTTATTTTGCTCTCCCGCTAATAATCACTTGAAATAATCCGTCTATTCCTCCATTTGTATGTCTTCATTAACACCCTTCCTTTCCCCTCTATCCCAATTTATCACATGCCACACCCTACCTTCTTTGATTGCTTTTTCTACACTCTTTCACTCTCTCTTTACTCTACTAGCATTCCTCATCCTACCAGCCTTATTTTCCCCCTACTCTGCCTTCTTTAGTACCTAGCTCACCTTTTACTTTTACAATCGACCCCTTGAACCTTTGAATTAACGAGTCTGCTCCCTTCTATTTTTCATACCTAACCTTCCCCTTTTCCATCTTATCTTTTAACTCTTTTAATTTATCTACCCCCTATACTCCCATTATTGTGTTCCTTTCTCCTCCTTTTTTCTTTCTCTCTGCAGCGCTTTCTGACTCCTCCTTTTACTACCTTCATACATCCTGTCATATGCCGGATTCTTTCTGCAGTTAAGATGTAGTCTATTATTGTTGCTCCCATTCCTATGAATGTAATGTCTTCTTGCTTAACTCCTTTTACATTGCCGTTGCACACAAACCATCTGGTTTCTCCTATCACGTCTATTAACTTCCTCCCATCCTGGTCCCTCTCCCTATGTTTAGAGTTCCTTATATATGCCACCGTTTCTTCATCCCAAGTCCCTCCCTCCTGTTCGCCAGTTTATGCATTTAAGTCGCCTCCTATTAAAATCAATTCTTTCTTATTTTCCTCCATCCACCTCCTTATTAGTCTCCAACCTTCCTCTTCCCATCTTCTTCTATATACACAAACAACTGCTATGTTGACTTTCCAAACTGTAATCCTTCTTAACATTCTTGCATCTTTTTCCTCTATGTCCCCATCTTTTCTACCATTTACTGCTAACTCTTTTCTTACTTCTGAAAGCATGCCCCCATCTCTTTCCCTTTAAAATGTTCTTTTCTTGCTTCTAGCATTGTCAACACATAACCATTCGGTAACAGCCTTTCTGTCTTCTTGAAGTACTTCTCATCTGTCCAGGTTTCACTCATTAAAATCCCTTATTCTTGTTCTTCAAACATGACACATTCCAGAAAACTATTGTTACGTTTCTCTCTTCTTTTCCCTCTTGATTCCTCCTCACTGTTTTCCCCTTAGCCGTTTGGAAACCCCCTCTTTTTACTCTGGACTATTTTTCGTCTTTCTTTCCCCTATCTTTCCCAAAACTTTTTCCTTTTTTCCTTGGTTCTTCTAATTCTTCGTCCCAGCACCATTTCTCCATATTCATCCATAACCTGTCTCTCCCTATCCAGAACATGTGCCCCATTTTCTTTCCATTCATCGAGACTCCTCTTCTAACCCGCACTGCCTACCTTTTTAGGGCGTTGTAGTCTTGATCCCCCCCCCTATTATGTTTACTTTTTGCACCACCCCCACCCCCCCCCCGCTGCTGTTACTGTGATCAACGTCTCCATTCCCCTCACTGCGCACACTTCTAGCAACGTCCTCTCCTGTTGCCACTACTGCTTGCTGTTCTCTGCGATCGTAAAGTAACTGTTGCCCTTTGGCGCCATTGGCGCCAGAAATTATTGTTGCCCTTTGGAGCCAGAAATTATTTTTCCTACTCCTAAACTTTAAAAACTTCGCACTTCCTTTACATTCGTTCTCCGCACTGTTTGCCCTTTCTGCATTCAGGTACTGTTCCGAAGGAATAATCTCCCAGGCGGAGGCGTAACAACCGTGACAAATGCTGAATGGCACTTGGGCGAGGTGTCTTAAACAGTGACTCTGGGATTCAAGAATATATTATTTCAACCCATTTATACACGCCCATTGAGGAGTCTTAATACTTTCTTTAATACTTTCCCTATAAATTAAAAAAATAATTTGTAATTTAGAAGTTAATTTTTTAATATTTGGTACTGCATTCTTTATTCAAAAACTCGAATTCTTTCCCTTTAAGCAAAATTTATTGCACTGTGGACATAAACTATTGCATTAATAATGCGGAATTCAAAAGCACCGGCACTTTTGATTCAAAAGTACTTTTTTCTCAGTGTAAGCCTCAAGACCTGGCTGGAATGGATACCTGCCTTCCTGAGAATATTTTATCAAAGTCCGTCCTGTGGACCATCAGTTGTTCACTTTATGGTACTGCTAAAACTTTGGCTAATTCAAATGGAAGGCTAAAACCGAGGACGGATCAAGCATATTGTTGACAAAATTCGGGTATTATCTAAAGCAAAAAAGAGATTACAGAAGAGGGCGGGATAAGTCAGAGGCAATCAACAGTTTCTGGCTAACCCATTTCACTTCTTGAACAATTTCCAGTTTATATCAGAAATTGACACAAGTCCGACGAGGTAAATGAAAGGAAGACACTGAGAATATAATCCGTTTTAATGAGGTTGCGACAAATTCATTACGGAGCCAAATTCATGAAAAAGCACTTAGGGGCACCAAAAAGATGTCTGCTGGAGGACCAGATAGTATCAAGAACTTCTGTTCTACTTCACACGCCATTATGTGGCCCGCATAATGACCTCATATTTAAAGTTGGAGGCAAATATTCCGCAGTGGCTGGTGTTAGGGCGCACTGTACTCCTACCAAAGAACGGCGTCGTATCCTATGTGAGCCTGTTTGGAGAGAGATGTACAAACAAAGTGGCTCGAAAATAGGTGAAACAGGCTGCCAAGAGAACCTGCTATTTGACAGGTGCGTTTTCAAAGACACAGCAGCCCATCAGCGCATCATATCGTTGGCTGAGATCTTTGAGCATATACACCTGGAGTGAGCTTCACGTGTGAAAAACTTGTAAACGGTTTGGCGATTCGAAGTGAGAGAGAAAGCAATACTGGCACTTACACTTGCAAGGAAAGATTCACAACTGACCGGTCCTAATATTGATGAGCCTGTGAATTCAAAAAGATATTTAGAAAATATGCAAAAAACCATCATTCATTTGTGCTTAGCTGCACATTAAGTAGTGCGACTTTACCTTAAGATTGGGGTCAAACCAATATGTTACATATTTTATTTAAAGATCTTAAGACAACTCCTTGCTGAGGCAAAGATAAGAGAAAAGGGTGAAATTCAGTTTAAGAACTGGATTCTCCCGAGACAAGGGAGTCATTTCTCTCCTAAATTATTATGATAAGAATAAAAATAACTATATTCGTAAAAAATGTATTTCTACCCAGCTGTTATGTACAGTCTAATACTACAAAAAAATTATTTTAGTAGATAAAAATTTAAAAACCATTTTTCCTTTAGGGATGCAATAGATTTTACGTATGAAAGTGACGTTCTATATTATGAATCAGGTATCTAATCAAGTAAATAATACAAAAAACGTGTTTTGTAATATTTCAATGGCTCATATTGTTCACATTGATGTTAATTTGTAAAAAAAGTGAAGCAGAAACATGTTTTACACCATGTGTATGCAGTTGATTACAGTGTGATTGCAGTTCCAATATTGTGTCTCGAGCTTAAAGATTTATATTTTTGTCGTAGAGCAGATCGATATCAGAAGATTGTAAAATAAAATCTTCCCATAATCGAATTAAATGAACATCAGTAGGTTGAATGAAACCGTTAGTTTCTTCTCGTATGATTTGAACTCCTAATTGTTTGGTGGGCGGTGCCAAAGATTGGAAATTATTATTAATTAATTTTTTTTCACTACTTTTTCTCCGGTGAACCCGCCTTTGCATCATAGCCATAGAATTAGTGACGGGAATGGTGAAATGAGGATTTTATAAGTTAATTTAATACGAAGTTTGAAATCTCTTGCGATGATGTAGGTACAAATTTACGAGCAGAGTATACTTTGGAGTTCGTCTTTTACCGCTGTTATACTTAAACAGCGGCGGCGAGCATTGGAGGTTACAAAATTCCTTTGCATTCTTTCTTAGAACTGCTTTATTATTATTATAAATTATTATTATTATTTTCATACTTCTATTAGAAGAGGAGAAGGACTTACAGTATTGGGAAAGAAGACTTCTAGCATCCATGCTTGGAATAGATATTTTATTAGTTTTCCCGACTTTGATGTTTAAATATAAATATTAGCTGATTTAGGCGTAGAAGATGCAACTTAAGGAATAATTCTCTTGTAGGTTATTCTAAAACAAACAAGAAGTTTTGGCAGTAATTGCCTATCTGACTCAAGTCACAAAATGCATCTACTTTCTAGAGGTTATGAATTTATTATTCAATTATGACAAGAAAATAATTTCCCTAAATAAATTAACAAATATTAGAATAAGTGTAAAAGTACTTAAGCCAATTATTCTATTGTCAACATTGATTTAAAAACTTATTAAGTATAGAAAATGCGTGCCTCTCTTGAACTACGTAAAAAAAAAAACAAAGGGTAAGCAAATTAAAATTGTGTGTGATAAATGGTTATTCATAACAAAAAAGTATCAAAAAGTGGGATAAAGTTCCGAATAGCTAAATTCTCCAATTTTCTTCCAACTCCGTATACTTATGTATTTTGACGCACTGATTACGAATATGATAGATAAAATTGTCGACAAGTTGATTTTCATGAGAAACCATAAAAAACCATAACAATCATGGTTTTTTGCGTTTACCTAAGCCAATTTGCAAAATTTTGAAAGATATTTCTAACAAAAGTAATAGATCTCATCAAAATACATATTTTTTGTTATTTAGATTTTTTTGTAAGAGTGGTAATTTTCGCGATAATTAGTGATAATCTATTTTCATCAAAGAACCCATAAAAGTCATGGATTTTTGCGTTCATCTAAGCCAATACCAACAATATCGCTTAATATTTTGCAAAAAGTTGTATAGCTCATCAAGTTACACGTTTTTGTTTCAAACAATTTTATCCGCGAGTGATAGTTTTCGCGAAAATTAGTCATGCATCGATTTTTATGCAAAAAAAACCTTTGAATATCAAGGTTTTTTGCGTTTAGCTTAGTCAATACACAAAATTACGCAAAATATTCTCAATGCAAGTTGTAGATCTCATTAAGGGGTGCCATCCCTTCTCCCTCACGAGGCCTGGAAAAGGGGTAGAGATTTGACTAACATTATTTCTGTGACCAGTTGCAGTTTAACCTGTCCGGGATCCCAAACAATATGCGTGAAAAGTTGGTCGCCGATTGGTCAAAAACTGTGGATGTGCCCTCATCCTATGTGCTCCCCATAATCTTATAACCTGCCTGGGCGCCCAAAGAATGTGGGCAAAATTTGGTACCGATTGTCAAAAACTGTGGATTTTAATAAGCATCATACGTTTTAAGCGAGTTCATTTTATATATTTCAAATACTGTGTCTCCTACGCAGCCCCCCCTCCCTCCAATACTTTTACGACTTGTCCGGGAGCCCAAAGAATTAGTGTGAAAAATGTATTCCTATTGGTTCGCCGTGCCTAAAACTGCTCTTATGATGAAGGTGTGATAAAAAATATTTGTTGTTAGATTGTCCGTAATTCGTGAAGTTGAAAAACACAGTTTGCTCTATATGTTATCGTTATTTCAAGGTGATGATGTGATTTAAGTACATGGACTACCAGGTTTTATCACTACAATAATTAGACCATGAAAAAACCGTCCGGGTATCTCCAATTACCGTTTTTAACGCTACTTCCCCAAAGAAGATGTAATTTAAGTAAATGGACTACCAGGTTTCATCCTACAACAGTTAGACCTTTGGAAAACCATCCGGATATCTGAAATTTCCGTTGTTAAGCCCACTTTCCCGAAGATGATGAGATTTAAGCACCTGGACTACCAGGTTTTTTCAGTACAACAGTTACACCCTAAAAAAACCATCCGCGTACCTAAAATTTCCGTTTTTAACTCTACTTCCCCAAAGAAGATGCGATTTAAGTACATGGACTACCAGGTTTGATCCTACAACAGTTAGACCTTTGGAAAACCTTCCTGGTATCTCAACTTTCCGTTTTTAACCCTACTTTCCCGAAGAAGATGTGATTCAAGCACCTGGACTACCAGGTTTTATCACTAGAACAGTTAGACCCTGAAAAAATTATCTGGGTAAACACCAAAGATTCATACATTCGATCCAAATTTACAAATGAAATGTATGTACTCAGGTTATGCAAAAAAATATAGTAAATACGGTAGCTTCAAGCAACACTTGTACCGATACCATAGACAATACGAACAAAGTAATACAACTCTTATTTGTACACAGAACAATTGTGATTTCAAATGCAAAAATTTTAAATTACTTTAAGCTCATTTGTACACAAATTTTAACGAATCTCATAAAGGTATATTATGTTTATCTCCAGAGTGCCCAACTCCGAATAAAAATTGTTTCACTATAAATGCATTCAAAATTGTTTAAGTAGAACGCTTCATGAGAACGAAATTAGTAGAGGGACAATAATGAAATTAGCCCGCAAGTCTTTATTGAAGATGTCAATGTAATATTTTGCCAAACCTTATCAGGTTCTTGAAAATAAAACGAAGACAGTTGATTTTTTCTGTGAAAGGTCTAGGTAAAGCTTATCTAACAGGGAATACAAAGCACTGTACATCGGAAGCTGCTATGCAGCCTATAATAGAAAGCTGAGCGTTGGGTTTTCAAACCTGGCGGCATAAGTTTGAGTCTGAGGTAAAAACAAGCAATCTCTCGCAGAAAAGTAAAGATTTTATATTGAATGCATTTAATAAAAATTTCGAAGAAATCGGTAAAGCTCACGATGTAGAAAGCGGTGTATTAAGAACAACTTGCGCGATACAAGTAGATATTCTTCTGCTGATGAAGCAAAAAGTAAATAAGGCGAATTGTTTGACTTTGCAGATGGTAATGTTTTTAAGAATAATGAGTTTTTTGTATTTCATGTTAA
The DNA here is from genome assembly GCA_010014905.2 of Druon quercuslanigerum. Taxonomy (NCBI): domain Eukaryota; kingdom Metazoa; phylum Arthropoda; class Insecta; order Hymenoptera; family Cynipidae; genus Druon; species Druon quercuslanigerum. Next base: position 7,585 of record JAAAKG020212315.1, on the reverse strand, counting down.
TGGTATCAAAATTATTTTATATCAAGATGCATTTGAGGTATGCAATCCAATAGGGGCATCGAAGGGAAAATTCAAAATTGTGGCTGTCTACATGATGCTGGGTAATTTACCATCTCATTTAAGGTCTAAAATTAGTAATATTCAGCTTGTATTACTATGTTTAGAGTAGCAAATAAAAACTTTTAGGTAGGCTGGTATTTTTTAGACAATTTAAAAACGATATCAATTTATTGGCAGCAGAGGGCATTTCACTGGATTGTCAAACGGTTCGGTCACATATCGGGGAACAATAGTCCTTATGCTTGGTAACAGCTTACGAAGTCACCGAATTGGTAGACTCACAGAAAATTTCAGCAAGTCTAATAATTTTTTTCGGTTTTGTAAAATAGAGCTTGAAGAATTAAAAGCGAATGACAACTTTCCTAAAAACAATCCGAACTACTGAAACCAAATGAGATTATCCTCTCAATATAATCTATAGTTATCACGTTTGCAATTCGGGATTTCCTTTGTGTATTTAAGATGATTGACATGAGGGTGTCATTCAACATGATTTGATGCTCGCTATAAAAAGCTTTTTTTTTAAATTAGTTCAAAATAGGGATTTTAATTTATCGGCTTCAAAACTTGAAACTATCGACTGATAGCATGTCCACGAACTGCCTGCCAATTATTAAGGAATCTTATAAAAAGTTATGCGGTACTGCAAGTAATAACAGAAGGTTCCTTCATATATTACCTGATATATATATATATATATATATATATTACCTGATATTACCTGATATATATTACCATATATGATAATATAATATACTATATTATCATATATTCATGATAAAATTCGAGACCACAGAGATCCAGTCAGGCAGATGGTTTTGTGTTTGCGAGAGGTATGTGCAACTATTTGCACCCCCGCATTGTCGGGCAAATTGTTTTACTCGATCACAAAACTAACGATTATCTACAACTGAGGATATCTTGCTTTCCAGACATCCCTTTAAAGCCGAAACATCATTTTTTCTGTCATTATCCTGCGTTAATAGAAGAATTGAGACCGGTCAAGCACTTACAAACGATAAGGTCAGAAAGTAAACATAGATTTATGAAAAACACTATTTAACACTGTCAGAACTTCAGAAATCTGACATAAACATTATCGTCAAAATATCAGGAAATGGATGGATTAAATGAAAACAGTTTTGTACCTTTCACAGAGTTTTCTTATAGCAAACTCTTTTGATGATAAGAATAGAGAAAACATTAACGTTTCTGAAGACGTTACTTTTCGTGGCGTGCGCTATTCAAGAAATATGTCCATTTTTATCGGCAATAGTGTGTGGGGAAATTTTTTAGTGTGTCGAATTAAATTAATTCTCATTTCTCGCAATAGGACGAATATTTTCTTTCTCGGAAATACGAATGAAATAGTTGCCAACTTACACAAAGGTGTTTATGAAGTAGTAGAGTCTGATAAAGCTTGCTATACAATGTTACAAATCTTTCCCTATTCACCTTTGCTATCTCCACATCCATGACCAGAAATTGTTCTAAGCTTATCAAAAACAGTATACTTGGCCAAATATTCACCCTTTGACCCGAACATGTGAATAGTTTGGAAGTGTCAGTATTTTAACATTACAGAATTTTGCATGTGTAACGCAATTTGTTTTGCCTAAGATTGCTAATTTTGCTTAATTCTTGACCTTACAGGTTTTTTATCATTTCGATTCATTTTTGTGCTTGTTTGAAACACAATTAATTTAATGTGTTTATTTCCAATTAAAAACTTTATATTCCACCATTGTCTTTTAGAATTCGTAACATTTCTACATTTATGAAGTATAAAATTTCAAAATGATAGCGTTTCAGATTAGTTATTTGATTAATTGATTACTTATTATTTGTTTCAGATGAAGAACTTATTTAATATCGGGTCAAATGATCGAACAAAGAATATTTCCTTCATATCAGCCTGCAGCGTTACGGATGTTATTACAAGAGGCAGTGAAAAATTGAACATCATAGTCATAAAACTTGTCTTCGAAGCAGATGAAACCGAAATTGAAGATGATGATTTTTTGAACTTTTTTTCGAACCATCTGCTAATAATTCTGGAAGCTAATGAAATTTGGAAAGCAAAGGACTTTTTGAGCAATGAGCCGATCAGCATGGATTTAAATGCAGGATCTGCAAACGAGACTGCTTCTCATACGATGCCAGAGGATCTAGAAAACTTAGACGGTGGAAATGGTTCTCTACAAGAAAACAGTCTCATTCCTGCAGAAACGATGCGAGATATGAACTTAAATGTTCCTTTACAAACTTCATCTAATCTCAATTTAAATGTCTGGTTTGATTATCAATACGATTGGGCTAACCTAGATTCATCGTATATCAGACAGCTGCAGAATGGTGTAAGTGGAAAAGGTCTTCAAACTGAAGTAGTTCAAAAAATCATACTTCAGATGAGAAATGTGTCTTCAAATATACCTTTAACAGTTTTTCGAAGAGTAGCAAAGTCTGAAGTGAAAGCGTATCCACAATCATTGCAAGAGAGGAAAAACGGCAAAGTATATGAGAGTGGCTTCATCGGACTGTACGAATCTTTGAAAAGTCGGAACAACTACTTAAACAGAACAAATAAACATGGGTCAATTCAAAGTAAATTATATATTTGGAACCACTTCCTAAAATTTCAGCGAAGTTTTTACATTTTTCAAATTATAAAGCCGCCGAATATGAACCACGTAATTGATCACGTGACATTCTACTGGTTTTATGTTCTGCGGAAACACTAAAATCGCTGCAGTGCCAACGAAAATTCGGGAAGAAATTCCGAAACATTCTACATTATTTACTTTACATAAACCTCAACCTCAAAAATGAATTTTTCCCAATTTTAATTTCAGAAGTGTTGAAAAAGTTTCTAAAGTAAATTGGACTAAACGTATTCTTAATCATTCTTAATTTATAATTCTTTTTTATTCATTATCGAAATCCGCTGACTTTCTATATGTTCAGCACCATAGGCTGACAGAAACAAATGAATATTTATTTAAAAGACCAACGAATTTAAAAAATGCTCAATATAAGCAACTTTTTTTTACCTATATGGACCCGAAAAGGACTGACTGGTGGGACATCGACAAAAGATTAAAGTCTTGAGAATCCTAATACATTGGCTTTTTCATGTAAATACCAGTTACATATAACATTTTAATTCGTCTTCGGATTACAAACAATATTACGAGTTTTTTATATTTATAAAATATATTTTAATTAAATTAAAGTTTGTATGTCTAATATTTTAGTTTCACATGTTATGATGAAGTTTGTATGTCTAATATTTTAGTTTCACATGTTGTGATTTAAGTTACTGGTGTGGAGGAATGTTGCGTAAATGTACTATTGTAAAATTCTTTAAAATAGGGCGCCGGGTTCCTACTGGAGATTCTGCGATTTTTTCTGGGATCATTTCGAAAACCCGGCCGCTGTACATGTTTATTATCGCCCGTCTTCCACCAAGAGCACTATTTGTATATATTCCATGAAAATATCCATTATTATCCAATATTGCATAGACGTCACCATCAGATGTTGATAATACAATTTTTTCTTCGGTTGGCATAGGTAAAAAGCTTTTACTTGCAGTTTTTAATTTAATCGGACTATGGGCAGGAAAAGTGAATACATGAAATTCGAATAAGCGGTTCGGATTCGAGTGGGGAATAAGCCGAAAGAGCCTAAGTTCTTCAATTTTATATCCATTTTGAACAGCAGGGCGAGGGATGCCCTCAGGCAAAAGCATTTCATTAGGGGGAGATTCTATTTGTGAACCTGCAAGAAGAAATAGAAGATTACATTAATATTGAAAAATAGTTTAAAATTATTGCATGCTCATATCTTGGTATATCATAAACCTCTTGCGGCAATATTGTTATACAAGATTGAGTACATTAGCGGCAACTTTTTAGAAATGTACACTGCGTACAATCAATCAAAAAAGTCTTTAATCTTAAAAATGATTGATAAAATAAAAAAAAATATATCTATTATTAATTTTCGGAAATCTTTACAAAAGCTTCTAAGCGTACTTTAGAAAAAATAATTCCGCTTAAAATTGTTTATTTAGCAGTTGTTATTTAGAGTTTTAGATTTTGCTTTCTCTTGAGGGAAATGTTACAATTTTTATTTATTCCTAATTATCAAGGCCACATTTTATTCTTTGAAGGATTCTCTACAATTATATTTTGGCGTTGTTAATTAAAGTTTAAACAATGATTCTTCATAACAATAATAACTGTATGATTTCCTAATTAATTCTTGTAATAAAATCAACCCAAACAGAAATTTAGAGAATCCTTCGAAGAATAAAATAGGCAACTTTTGAGATTGATTGTACATAGTGTACTTCCTTAAAATCTTGACAGTAATATTTAGTTGGTCTCATTTGTCCTTTCGCAATGCTATATTATGATTACTTTAAAAGTGAACAATGGAAATTTTTTGTTTAATTTTTAAAGATACGATTTCAAATCTTTAGACTTTTTACCCAAAAATTGTGTAGGATAACCGTACTGAATCTATTGTACTCTTTAGCAATTATCAATACGTTCTCTGTTTTTTCCACTCTGCTGTTCTTTAATTTATGAATTAATTTTACCGAGTATAGCTCGACGACGATCAAACCTTACAGAAGGAGACCTGGACTTGGATCTGACAGGTGAATGATATCTTTCATAAGAATCAGAAGTTTTGGAACGGGGAACACCAGGAATCGGATCACCATTAGGCAAACATTCAAACTGCGAACTTAATTCTGCAAAAATAAATGTAGAAAATAAGTCTTTTAAGGTACATAAATACTCTTACCTTGGTATATCATGAATTCCTTTTAAGCCACATAATTGCAGGAGTGTCAATTCATGTTCTGAATATCAGAGTTGCAGCTTTTGCAGAGATTTTAAAGCTACTTAGTAAAACTTTAGTTTTAGGGGAAGTGAAGAAAGTTTATGGTTCAAAGTATTATTCAAAATTTTGAACATTAGGACCCGACTTTTTTGAAAATCTCATATCTCCCAACCCGCAAATAAAATTTTAATTCTAGGCATATACATATGTTTTATACAGTCTCTAACTTTCAGAGATATTAATTTATTAGTGTGACCACGTAGCCTCATTATCCAAACGCAATGACCACCACAGTGCCAGTTGGGCGAAATGAAAAAATTCTAAAATAACATATTGAATGATACCACTGACTGATCTTAGATTTCATTTTTTAGGGAAATTCTTAAATTAACAACTGTCCCTAGGTATCGCGGGACTTTGTACCTAGTGAGAGGGCGTAAAGGTCTCATCAGAATATAGATCTGGAACAGGCCAACCAGAGACACTGCATCAAGAGGTGTTTCTACTTTGAAAAGCTTATGGACTTTACTCTGTGGGACCTAAACCAAGGAGCGATCCTTGTAGGGGGCAATAGCAAAGCAAATTGGAAGACCTACCTACTGTGGTGCTGACTTCTAACACCGATGACAAAAATCCTATTGTCACGGTGGAAAAATACTTAATGGGTCTTTCCAAAGAAGGAGAGTTTTACTTGCCGTTTTTAAGGTAAGACTTAAGGGCAGAACCGGAGAAAGATTAGAGGTGCATCTCGCCTCGGCTTATTACCCTGGCGATGTTTGGGGGCCCCCATTTGCTAGAGAGATGGATGTTCTAATTCAGCACTACCAGAAGAACAGGATTTCTGTGCTGTTGTACTGCGACATAAACTTCCACTATATAGTGTGGGGAGCACATACAATATCAGACGAAGTTATTTAATTGAATACCTTGCGGACACTGAATTGAGAATTCTAAAGCGCGGTATCTTATTCCAGTAAATGGGGCATCTATAAGACGGCTCGATGCTGATGAGTTTGCCGAAGAAATCGACCGAGAGGTACAAGGATGGCACTAAGGAAGGGAGAAGGATAACTTGAATTTCGCCTCTAACGTCTATCTAATGCACAGAGGACAGCCCGTCTTTCAGGCTGGCTGCTCTGCAGAAACTGCGCTCCATGCTGTCATAGCAAAATTGGAGCATCCACTGAACCAGGGAGGGTATAATGTGGGCGCCTTCTTGGATATTGGGAGAGCCTTTAGCAATATCACTCCAAAATAGAAAGGATGCTACGCCAGAAGCGAATCGAAGCCAGATAAGGCGAAGATATAATCAGGGACATAGAGCTGCGGGGATACCAAAAGGTAGTGACGTGTCATCCCACCTGTGGTGCATTGTAGAGATCGGTCTTCTTCGCAGGATAAATAAGGAAGATTATTATACCCAGGGATACGCGGATAACTTTTTAATCCTGGTCAGAGAATCTTATCTGGAAACCTTAATGGGTCTTATTATATCAGCCCTCCACGTCATAGAACTCTGTTGCGACAGCTCAAGGCCTTCGGTACATTCTGAAAAAACAGCCTGGTCATCTTTTCAAGGTGCAAGGCTGACGATCTCAGGCTCTGTTAAATATCTGAGAATAATCCTAGATAGTGAACTGAACTGAGAGAAGTGCCTTGAGTCAAAATGCAAAGTTTTGTTTGGCCATATTCGATTTACAGAAGAGCCTTTGGTTCGACGTGGGGTCTTATGAGACTAGATGCACTAGGCTACCAAGCCAGATGAGCAGACTGCGAATTCTATAAATGACGCAAGATAAAATATAAAACGCTCCAATCTCGCCAAGACTTTCCGCATCTGCATCCCATGCAGGGATATATGAAAATAAAATGGAAACCCATTCCACCAACGTGAAACCTGAGAAGTAGCGGGTTAGGGATCTCACTTGGGTGGCATGCTTACTGTCATGCATACTGTCTTTCAAGCGGAGGTCCTGGCCGTCTTTCGCTGCTCTGAAACATTAATAAAGAAAAACTCTTCTGGTTGACAGATTACAATCTGCTTCGTTAGGTAAGTGACATTAACTTCAGTTGGAAAAACAGCCAAAAATCAGAGATGTTTCGGCAATGCAAAAAAGCACTAAAATAACTAGCAGAAGAGAAAATGGTGGCTCTCATATGAGTTCTTGGCAATACAAGGGTCAAGCGCAACGAAAAGGTGGACCAGTTGGCAAAAGGTGGCGCAGCAAGTAGATACACAGAACGGGGCCGATACTGGGATCAGTGATCCCATATTTGAAACGAGTTACCCTTGCACACAATAATAGCTCTTGTAGAATGGTAGCGTAGAGTGGTGGATCACATGACTATAATTGCGCACGCAACCAACTTCTCCTCTTCTGAATGCGAAAGGTCGAAGATGCATGATTGCCAATCGGAAAACTTCAGCGGTCTTCTATTTATATCTCGATCCAAATTTGATAGAAATTGAAGAAATTGGCGATTTTAATGTTTCGCAAGATTCTTAATTTCTTATATCCGTCGATTTAGAGGTTATGTTTTTGAGGTCTATAGAATATTGATATTAATACAATTATATACATATTAATAATATTTATGTATATTATTATTAATGTTAATATTATAATTATAAAAATATTATATTAATTTTAATTAAATTCATCAATTGAAT
>JAAAKG020212294.1:10075-22458 GCA_010014905.2 Druon quercuslanigerum | reverse complement strand
TGATTTTTCAACTAAAAATATGGAATATTCAATTGGAATTAGTTAAACCTCCAGGTAAAAAAATCACTTTCAACAAACAAAAAATTACTTTTTATAAAAAATAGTTACATCTTCATCCGAAGTAATGAATTTTTAATTAAAATGTCGAATCTTCAACTAAAATAGTTGAGTTTTAAACCAAGAAGATGAATTTTCAACTAAAATAATTATTCGTCAACTTAAATAGTTGAATTGAGGGGCCGGATCTTACACGGGCGAATAGAATTTTCTCGTGCGAAATCATAGTCCCCTGGAGGCTTTGAAACAAATTTTGGAATAAAAATTTTTGAAGGATATATCTGAACGTGAAATTTTATTTTGCATCTTTTTTCCGCCAGACAAAAAGTTGTAATTTTTTTAGTTTTCGAAATAAAACCAAAAAACTGACTTTTTTGAAAAACTTCATTTTAATCCGTTTTTCACTTCAATTCGTGCTCACTACTTCAACTTTTGACATTTTTTAATTAATATTTCAGGGAATGTGCTTTATGATGTCCTTCGATTGACAATATGATAGGAGTTCAAAAACATTGTTTTCAAAAATTATTATTAATTTTTTTCTGATGCTCGGCGCGAATCGAACAGTTGTAACTTCCAGCGTTTCGTTTAGCAAAGGAATTTCGAGCAAGCAAATACTTCTCGCAACAAAAATTTGGAGAAAAGTATAATGAAGTTTTTTGGAAAGGTTCATATCAAAATATTTAATAGTTTAGGAGTAGTTATGATTTTAGTGAAAGTCCGCGCTGGAGTTTTCGTGAGATATTAAAGTTTATTAAGCTTAAAATTTAATTAATTGTTCACTGTCCAGAGCATAGTTAAGGACTAACTGATCTGTTTTTTTAAACAGATTTAGACAAAGTGTAAGAAGTTTTGTGCATAGGTTTGTTTTCAAAATGCATGTTCAAGGTCGCTTACGAGTTAAGCCGAATGTCGGCGTAAACTTTAGGTGTACATTAAAGTATCCTACATATAATCTAAAGAAACCGGAAAAATACATTCAAAATTAAATAAAATTCATAAATATTTTGTTAACTTATTTTTGTTCAACTGTTATTCACTAAAAAATTTGATAAGATCATATCATAAGCAAAAACTCTCTAGCGAGAGAACATTGCACAGAGGAGTGCATAATAAGCTCGAAAACTCCAGCGCCGACGTTCACTAAAATCATAACTACTCTTAAACTATTGAATATTTTGATCTAAAACTTTCCAAAACACTTCATGATACTTTTCTTCGAATTTTTGTCGCAAGAAGTATTTGCCTGCTCGAAATTCCCTCGCTAAATGAAACGCTGAATGTTACAAGTGTTCGATTCGCGCCGAGCATCAGAAAAAAATTAATAATAATTTTTTAAAACCAGGTTTTTGAACTCCTATCATATTTTTAATCGAAGGGCATTTTAAAGCACATTCTATAAAACTTTAATTTAAAAATTTCAAAAACTGAAGCACTAAGCACAAGTTGAAGTGAAAAACGGATTAAAATCAAGTTTTTGAAGAAAGTCAGTTTTTTGGTTTTATTTCGAAAACTAACAAAGTTACAACTTTTTGTCAAGAGGAAAAAAGATGCACAATAAAATTTCACGTCCAGATATGTTCTTTAAAAATTTATAACTAAAATTTGTTTTAAAGCCTCCAGGGAACTATGATTTCGCACGAGAAAATTCTATACGCCCTTATACAATCCGGCCCCTCAATTTGCAACCAAAAACATGAATTTTGAAATCAATTTTTTAAACAAATATTAAATATTTATATTTTAAGTGGAAAAATTAATTTTTAATAACAAAAAAAAACGGGAAACAAATTTAAAACAAAGTAGTTCAAGTTCCACTTGGAATAAACTTCATAAACTGAACTTTCATTTAGAAAATTTATTCCAAACAAAAGAGCGTGTTATTCCATTTATTATTGCAATTAAAAAAAATTAGCCACGTTCTTGAAAAAATGCCCTAATATTTTCAGGTTTCTCGAGGAATATAAAAGTTCCCTGACAATTCCAGGTTTTCCAGGTTTTCCAGGTAGCATAGACACCCTGTTTAAATCTTGTTTGTTTGAAATATGGACTATTACTTAGTAATACATTCTTAAACTTTTTTTAATTAGTTTGATAACGATCCACTATTTCTATTGTAATAAACTTATGGCAAGAAATTATTGCTACGTAATTTTAATTATATTCTACAATAAAAAGAAAAAATTTTCTTTCCCAATGCATTACCCGAGAAAAAATCAATTACTACATTGTTAATAAAAATAAAAATAGTGGATCGTTATCGAACTATTAAAAAAGTTAAAAAATTTGTTATTAACAGTGAGTTTAACAAAAACAAAAATAGGTTTTGATACTGAAAAGTAACTAAATAATGAATTTATTAATTAAGTTTAGTTAAACAATTGTAAAGTTTTATCCCTTCATGGCGAAAAATCATTGCTAAATAACTGGCTGTTAATAAAATAAAAAAGCAACATTTTTTTATAAATACATATAATGAGACAATTTGTTTAAACACTTGTTGTTGACAATAATAATTTTTTTGTTTGGTTGATTCTAAGCCAATGTATTTAGATTATTATATTATCAATAACATTGAAAATAAATAATCTAAACATAATACATTTCTAAAAATTTATAACATTAAAAAATTTTTATTAATTTAATTTTAATTTTTAATATTTTATTTATATAAGAATCTAATAAAAAGATCTTTAATGAGCCGAAAAGTGAGATAATTTTGAAATCTATTTTTTAATGATTGAATCTTTTTCATGTTCATTTGCATAAAATTATTCTTGAAAAAATTGATTATCTTCCAATCTCAAAATATAAAATAATACATTTTTCATTAAAAATGTAGAAGTTAGTTAAGTATATTTAATTGCTTCGAATAAATCTAGTGTCTACTTCCAAAAATAGCCAAATAGTGCATTTTGTTAATTAAGGTAGTTTAAACAATTATTATCTTTTATTTGGTGACCAAATATGATACTTAGATTTTATTTCCAAGTAATATATAATCGATTTCATAGAAAAAACTTTATTTCATCAAAAATATGTAGTATCCATATTTGTTAATAAAAATTGCTTTAAAAAAAAATTTATTAACTTTTACTAATTCACCTGAAAAAAATTCTGCCCATAAATTGTTCAAATTTATTGCGAGTCAACTGAAAAATCACCGTCAATCTCCACGAAACTATTTTCATTGACTTATTTGTTTAAAACAAATTCAATCGAATTTTTTAACATTTGAATTGTTATTAGGCATCTTTTTTGAATAGTTTCTTTCTGCTTTCTAGGTATTTTTGATTGAATGAAAGCATTTTTTTAAACCGGTATACTTCAAATGTCATGGCTATGGCAATTCAATGCGAAAATTTATTAGCTTTTATTTTAAAAAAAGGTAAAATTAGATTATAATTTTTTCTGAAAATAAATTTGTGTAGGACAGTTCTTTTTTAATATTAGCAATTATATTATTAATATTATTATTATTACACCATTAGGCAGTTTCCCTTTCGGGGAAGGCGTGAAAATTTAATAAATCAATCGAAAATTTAAATTTTCAGCAAAAAAAAAGAAAGGTATTAAAAAAAGCCTTACAAAGTATGGAAAGCCTTACAAGATAATCACAAAAAATTTTTGGATCTGAAAAAAATAAAAAATTCTATTTTCCGGTCGAACCACAAGAAAAAATCTTCTATTTCCAAATGAATTAGCCGAGAAGAATTTTTTTCCAACATTGTTAATAAAAATAGTGGATCGCTATGGAAATATAAAAAAAGTTAAAAAAATTGTTATTAACATTTAAGTACACACAAAAAGAACAAGTTTAGTTGCCCAAAAATAGCTAAATCATAAATTTGTTTTAACTTTGGTTAAACAATTATCAAATGCTTTCGGTATTTTATTCATGAATAAATAAAATTATAAAAAACATGTTTAAACATTTGTTGTTCACAATAAAAAATTGTTTATCAAAAATTTACAAGTTACTTATTTACAGTTAATTGCTTTGAACAAATCAAGTTTTGACTTCCAAAAATAGCCAAAATAGTTAATTTTTTAATTAAGGTAGTTTAAATAATTTTTAACTTTTATTTGATGACTAAATGTGATACTTAGGTTTTATTTCCAAGTGATATATGCCCGATTCCATTAAAAAGATTGATTTTTTCCATTAAAAATACCTTATAACGATATTTGTTTGTAAAAATTTCTTTTTAAATAAGAAATCATTTATTAACTTATAACTATTTAGCTAAAAAACTCCTTCTGCCTATCAATTTTTAAATAGTTGCTTTTTGTTTTCTACGTGGTTTTGATTAAACCAAAGCATTTTGTAAAAACAGTTATACACAAAAAGTCAAATTTGTTTCATTTTAGTTCTTAAATAAACAAAAAAAAGAAACAAAAATTTAAAAATCAGCCTTGACAGTTTGAGGAGACATTTCTTTAGCTTTCATTTAGAAAAATAATTACAATCCGATAATAAGTATTCATTTATAAAAAATTCAATAATTTTTTTAACATTTGAATTGTTATTGGGCAGCTTTTTTGAATAGTTTCTTTCTGTTTTCTAGGTATTTTTGATGGAATAAAAGCATTTTTTAAACCGGTATACATCAAATATCAAATTTAAAAAAAATTTATTTTATTGAATAAACAAAAAATAAACAAAAATTTAAAAATCGCCTATCACAATTTAATGCAAAAATGTATGAGCTTTTATTTTTAAAAAAGAGTGAAAATCCGATTATAATTGTCTTCTGAAAATCAATTCGTGTTCGTGCTTTCTTAATAATGTCATATGGATATTCTTAGTAAAACACCCAAAAAAAATTATCAGAATAATTTTTTTCGAGAAATCAATCGAAACTGAAAATTTTTAGCAAAAAGGAGCACGATATGAAAAAGAGTCACGAAAATAAAAACGCTGCCCTTAGAAAGCTTTACAAGATTATCATAACAACCTTTTGGATTTAAAAAAAAATCAAAAATTCAAATTTAGATAGCACAAAAAAATAATGAAAAATAAAAAATTCCATTTTGCGCTCAAACTATGAAAGATAGGAAAAAAGGTGGAATTATGGTCACAAAAAAGATTGAAAAATTTGTTCAGAATCACTTCTTGATAGAATGCGTAGTTTTTGTTTTGTGCAATTAACATATAATTTAAATAACAAAAAGTACAAAAACAAATTGTTAGGCAAAAGTTGTTCACTCAAAAAAATGATACGAAAATGTTACAATTTATTACATTTATATATATATATATTCATTATAACTTTGAAATAATAGTACAAAATTAATTTAATTCACTTTAATATTACTCGTCATTTTGTGTTTATTTATCGAAAGTTGTTTGCATAAAATCGAAAATTTAGATTGCAAGCTACATATACGAGCGCAAACGCAAGATCCAACATATGCGCGCCAGAAGATTATTTTTATATAAAATTAATTATTTTCTCTAACAATTTAATTTTTGTGTGAAAAATTGTTTCTTCTTATCACATGATTTAACTATTCTATTTTTAGTTGAAAGTATTATTTTTAGTGCTAGAAATTTAACTACTTTATTAAACATTCTAGAAATTTATGAAAATCTACTTCCTCGTTCAAAAATGTAACTGTTTCGTTAAATATGCGTCCATTAGGTTTATAAATTCATTTTTTGTGATCCCTAATGAATATTTTTACTTTAATTTACAGATAACTGTATCATCAGAGTCAAGTGGATGTACCAAAGCTTTGGTAAGAAGTATAGATGTTATGGGGAAGACATAGTTAAATATCGTACCAGAAAGAAGGCTGTAAAATCTGGTAACTATATGAAATTTATCAACTTTATTTGTCAATTTTTATAAGTGCTTAACAAAATAATGATTTTCGATTACAAAGGTAATTAAATTAATCAGTAGTATCATTGTTTTATTTTCTGCAATACTTTAAACTGTTAAAAATTTCTTTAGTAACTTCCACTACATGTATTAAGAGTTTATTTTCAAAAATGTTATTTCTGACGAAGCCAAAAGTTTTATTGATTTATATAGTATACAGGGTGTTCAAAAAGTCTCGATATACCTAAATATCTCTCCAGGTAAATATTTTTTCAAAAAGGTCAAAGTCATTCTTGAAGTAACTTTTAACGAGGAATTCAGTGGTGACCTTGAATTTCACCTTGAACTTGATCTTGATTGGACCCGACCCTTACCTGAGTCAAGCCTAAAACCATCAGTTGAAGTTTAAAGTCTTCCTTGACCCATGACCTGAAAACATGATTGGACGTAAAATTTCCCGCTCTTTCGATTGCTGTTGTCAAAAATGGGGGTTCCCATTTAAGAAAAAACAAAATAAACCTTGAAATAACCTTGAAGATCAAGTTCAAGGTCAGATTCAAGGTCACCAATGGATTCCTCGTTAAAAGTTACTTCAAGAATGACCTTGACCTTTTTAAAAAAATATTTACCTTAAATGATGTTTAGGTGTATCGAGACTTTTTGAACACCCTGTATAAAACGCCCTTATTTCTAGAATTTAAGGAATTCATGAAATTGAAGAATTTCGCGAAATTCACAGAATACAAGAAAATCAGGGAGTTCACAGAATTCAAGAAGTTCACCAAATTCATGGAATTCACGGAATTCAACAAATTCACAGAATTGACGATATTCACGGAATTCAAGAAAATGAGAGAATTCACGGAATTTACGGAAGTTACGGAATTCAAGAAAAATAGGAAATTCACGAAATTTACGGGCCTCACGGAATCCAAAAAATTCACGGAAATCAACGTATTCACTGAATTAATTGAATTTACGCAATGCAAAGAATTCACGGAACTCAAGAAATTATTAATATAATTATATATATATATTATTAGAGGATTCATGGAATTCACAGAATTCATGGAATACGCGGAATCCATGGAAATCATGTAATTCATGGAATTTAACTCATTCGTTAAATTCAAGTCAATCGTGGAATTTATGGTATTTAAGGAATTCCTAAAAATTTCAATAAATTCCACACATTCCCTAACATACGTAAGTTTCTTTATTTCCTTGAATTCTGTGCATTTCCTTAACTCCTTGAATTTCGTGAATTACGCGTATTGCAATAATTACATAATTCCTACACATTCCGTTAATTCCTTAAAATTCATCAATTCTGCAAGCTGCTTGAATTTCAATAATTCCTTAAATTTCATAATATTCGTAAAATCATCAAATCCAGTGAATTCCGTGATTGCAGTGTATTTCTTGCGTTCCGTGATTTCAGTGAATTCCTTGAATTCCATAATTTCCGTTAATTCCATAAATTCCGTGAATTGCATAAATTCTGTGAATTTATTTAATTCTATGAATTCCTTGAATCCCTTGAATTCCATTAATTCCGTGAATTTTATAAATGCGATAATATTACATCAATTAAGCCGTTTCTCTTTCGGGGTAGGCGTGATTCATTCGCTTTCAAAAATTCCTTTAATTCCATAAATTTCGTAAATTATGTGTTTTCATGAGTTCCTTCAAGTCTATTATTTCTGTGAATTCCATATATTTAGTGAGTTTCTTGAATTCTATGAAATCCGTGACTTCTTTTAATTTCATGAATTTCGTGAATTTCATAGATTTCGTGAATTCTTTCGTTTCCATAAATTCCGTGAATTTCAGGAATTTCGTGAAATTCGTGAATTCTGCGAATTCCTTGAATTCTATAAATTCCGTAAATTTATCAAATCCAGTGAATTTCGTGATTGCATTGTATTTCTTAAATTCCGTGATTTCAGTGAATTCCTTGAATTATTTAATTCTCGTGAATTCCATCAATTCCGTGAATTTTATTGATTCTGTGAATTCCATACCTTTAGTGAGTTCCTTTAATTCTATGAAATCCGTGACTTCTGATAATTTCATGAATTTCGTGAAATTCATAGATTTCGTGAATTCCTTCGTTTCCGTGAATTCATCAAATCCAGTGAAATCTGTGATTGCAATGTATTTCTTGAATTTCGTGATTTCAGTGAATTCCTTGAATTACACGATTCTCGCGAATTCTATAAATTCCGAGAATTTATTCAATTCCTTGAATTCCTTGAAATTCCTGAATTTATTTAATTCCTTGAATTCCATTCAATCCGTAAATTTTATAAATGCCATAGATTTTGAAAATCCCTTTGATTCCGTGAATTTCGTAAATTCCGTGATTTGCTTAAATTCCTATAAGTCCTTGAATTCTATTAATTGCGTGAATTCCAAACACATAGTGAGTTCCGTAACTTCTGTAAATTTCATGAATTCCGCGAATTTCATAAATTTTGTGAAGTCCTTCATTTCTATAAATTCCGTGAATTTCCTGAATTTCGTGAATTCCTTGAACTCCATTAATTCCGTGATTTCCTTGTGCCCAATTTTCGTCTTACAAATATTCTAATACATGTAGTAGAATTCACGGAAATGATGGAATTCACGAAGTTCATGGAATACGCGGGTTTCATGGAAATCATGAAATCCATGGATGTCGCGAAATCTATGGAATTAACGGAATTCAAGCAATTCACGGAATTTACCTAATTCATAAAATTTAAGTTAATCGCGGAATTTATGGTTTTCGGAAAATTCAATGAATTCATAAAAATTTCCTTCGATTCCATAAATCCTATAAATTTCGTAAATTTCTTAAGTTCGGTAAATTCTCTGAATTCCACGAATTCCATAAATTCCACTAATTCCTTGAATTGCATGAGTTACGCAAATTCCCTAAATTACGTAAATTTCTTCATTTCCATGAATTCTAAAAATTCTCTACATTCTTTGAATTTCGCGATTTACGCGAATTCCATGAATCTTAGGAATTTCGTAAATTACGTGAATTTCATGAATTCTATGAATTACTTGAATTCCGATAATTCCTTGAATTCCATCAACTCCGTGAATTCATCAAATCCAGTGAATTCCGTGATTGCAGTCTATTTCTTGAATTCCGTGGTTTTCAGGAATTCCTTTAAGTCCTTGAATTCTATTAATTGCGTGAATTCCATACATTTAGTGAGTTCCTTTAATTGTATGAAATCCGTGACTTTTTTTAATTTTGTGAATTTCGTCAGTTCCTTGAATTCCAGGAAGTCTGAAAAATCCGTGACTCCTGTGAATTTCATGAATTCCGCGAGTTTCATAGATTTTGTGAATTCGTTTATTTCTATAAATTCCTTGAATTTCGTAAATTTCTCAAATTCCATAAACTCCGTGAATTCATCAAATGTAGTGAAATCCGTGATTGCAGTGTATTTCGTGAATTCCGTGGTTTTCGTGAATTCCTTTAGGTCCTTGAATTCTATAAATTGCGTGAATTCCATACATTTAGTGAGTTTCTTGAATTCTATGTGAATCCGTAACTTCTGTGATTTTCGTGAATTTCGTGAATTCATATATTTCGCGAATTCCTTCATTTCTACAAATTCTGTGAATTTCATGAATTTTGTGAATTCTGGGAATTCTTTGAATGGCGGTGAATTCCGATAATTCCTTGAATTCCAGAAACTCCGTAAATTCATCAAATCCAGTGAATTCCGTGATTGCAGTGTATTTCTTGAATTCCGTCGGTTTCGTGAATTCCTTAAAGTCTATGAATTCCATGAATTGCGTGGATTCCATACATTTAGTGAGTTCCTTGAATTCTATGTGAATCCGTAACTTCTGCTAATTTAATGAATTTCGTGAATTCCTTGAATTCCATAAAATTCGAGAAATCCGTGACTTCCGTGAAATTCTTGAATTCCGCGAATTTCATAGATTTTGTGAATTCCTTCATCTCTACAAATTCCGCGAATTTCATGAATTTCGTGAATTCCGGGAATTCCTTAAATGGCGTTGAATGGCGCTTTTTTTATTCCCTATTTCATACAATAATTATTATACATACATAAAGTATAACGTGAGTTTAATTAACTATTTATAATTTATTTTCTACAGGCGAGTGTATACGAAAAGGAAAGGGTAAAAAACCTAAAGACAACGAATGTCAAAATCAACCAGTCTAATCCACTTATTGACAACAGATGAAGGAGATAAAACATTTTTATAAGAATTTCAATCGCCTTTACTTTTTTGGACATCGATACACCGGTCTTTGTAACTTATGATAATTCTGTTACTGTAAATTGAGAATTAATTAATTTAAATTCTCAGACAATCTCGATTAATTTAATAATCATAAAAATATATAAAAATATGAAAAAATTAACAGCATTGCAATTTTCTAGAACACACTAATAATTTTTTTTTGCAGTTCCGTATGTCGTTTGAAGGAAAAAGCAACGACAAGTCAATAAAACACACATTAAAATTATAATTTTAAGTAATATAATTGACAAGTTTAATTTTTTAAGCAAAAAAACCCTTTTTATAAAAAAAATGAATTCTCAAGCAGAGAATATGAATTTTGCGCCAAAAATTTATATTTCAAGTACAAAAAAGATAAGTTTTCAATAAAATACATCAGTTTTTAAACACCAAGTTGAATTTTTAGCCAAAAAGATTGCTTTTCTAACAAAAAGACTAATTTTCAACAAATCAACTATTTGGTTAATAATACAACTTTTTTATTAAAAATTAATACATTTAAAAAAAAAATTTTTTGTGGTTAAAAATCACCTTTTTCCCCCTGTTTTAAAATCATTAGATGAAACTTTTTTATGAGAATGACAGATCGTGAATAAGTTATAAATTATTTCATGAATATTGGAAGTGAAAATAATTTCGTAAACAGGCTTTTATTATTGCGACAAAAATTTAAATAACCAAGAATAACCTTGTAAGTGTATACGTCTTCTAAATGAATTTTGTTCATGATTAGATAAAAAAATTATAAGTGATGCAAGAATTCTATCTGCGTCTTAAATATAAAATATTTTTTCAATGCGAAAAAGATACAGATCCGGTTCTTACCTTTTTGAAAAAAACGAAGAAATTCATTATGAAATGTGTTATCACATTTTTCGAAACTCTTTTTTCGAAATTATCACATTTTTAACTAATCCTTTTAAATACAAAATTCAATAATGCCTTATAGAAATTGAAAATCTTTAAAACTCTGAACAATCTGTTCTAAATTATTAGTAATATTCTTTTTTCAAATACACTAAATATACAATTATCTCTATACATTTTTTATTTAATAAACATAATAATGAAAAATGTTGTTTACGCTTCCACTTTAAATTCAATATTTTTAAAAGTTTCCGATTCAAAAATATCATTTTCAATACCACATGATATGATTTAAGAATCAAATATGGACACAGACATGATTTTTAACCACACAAACCTTAATTTAAATTTATAAATTTTCCAATTTCAATTATAGTGTTGAATGCGTAATTTTAAAACTATTTAATTTTTGAGGCCCTAAAAATACAAGCATTAATAATAGTAAAATAAAAAATAATTTTTATCGGCAAATTATCAGATTTTTTTTTGTATTTATAGGCCTACCTGAAATATCTTATATATTATAAAGAGAACTTGTAAAAACAAAAATTATTTTTAATGTTTTATATTTAAATTTACTTCATTTGGAACGTTTAAAATTTCAAATAATCACATTTTAATCCCTTTAAATTAGAAATGACACCGTTTTAACTTTTTTTCATAAAATTTTCCAATTTAAATATTTGTATTATATATTTCGGAAACATAACATTTAAATACGTAATCTTAAAGAACCTCAAATGCGCTCCATCGCATTACGAATAATAAGCATTGCACCGCTATGATAACGGAGTAATCGGCGAAGCAAAGTGGGGGGGGGGGGGGCTGGTGCGATTTTCCTCAAAAATGAACATTTTCCAAATTTATTTTTATGAACTTATTTAGTTTCAAATGCGCTCTACAGCTCAACAAAAAATATATTTTTCGCTAATTAATTGACGAAAATACAAATTGGTGGGGGGCTATTGCAACGCTGGTGTTAAAATGCCCATTATGCACTAATAATCACATTTAACTTGCGAAACATATTCCACTCCAAATGCGCTCCATTGCACTACCAGCAATTTTTCAATCGAATGAAAAATCAGAAATTTAATAAATTCTTAACAACTGAATCAAGTGAGAACTTAAACCCCCATATTTTAAGATGTATATCACAAAAAAATAATTCGATTCGATTTCAAATGCGCTCTATTACACCAGCAATTAAAAAATTTGTACTCTAATGGAACACCGGAAAATATATAATCTTTTGGTGTGGGGGGGGGGGGGGGGGGGTGGGGAAGCGTTTCCGGTATCTCTGGTGCAAATAAATTTTTTTTAAAACTTTTTGGTTCTTTTCTAATTCCT
>JAAAKG020212294.1:0-10065 GCA_010014905.2 Druon quercuslanigerum | reverse complement strand
GGGGTGGCGGGAGGGAGTGGGGGGAGGGGGGGCGGCGGGTGCGAGGGCGGGGCCTGTTGAAACGCTTCACGTATCTCTAGTCCTAATTAATATTTTTCAATACTCTTTGGCTCATTTCGAATCACTTCAAATGCGCACCATTGCTTCACCAAGAAAATCAATTGCGCTCATTTGCAAATCTGGTAACGAGAACGTGCAATGAGGTGGTATGAGATCTAGCTTGTATGAGATCTATGATTTCGATTCTTTTGCAAAATGGATCCCAAATATTTAAACTCCTTTACTTATTCTATCTTTATTCCCTTCCATATCCCCATCCATTCTTTCTGTCCCCCCCTCCTTTTATAAACCTCATTATCCTTGTCTTTTCTAAATTTTAATTCAGCTTTTTCCCATCTAAGTATTTCGTTAATCCTGTCATTAAGCCCGCAATTCCTTCTTTATCCTCTGCAATCAGCACTATGTCGTGTGCGTATTCCAGTGCATAAAGGGTGATCCTGAACTCATCATATTGCTTGTATGTACGAATTCCTTGTGCAAACCTAAACAAAAAAATACTTGAACAATTTTGCACGATCAATAGTTTTTGAGCTATTAAGGGTTTTATCTGCCCAATAGGAGCTCGCTATTCTCGCGCGTACATAAACATCCTGCGCGAACTCTGGAGCACAGTTCACTTCAATACAGTGAAGAGAGTCATGACAATCGAATCAGAGACAGACAATGTAAAAGCAACCTGAAATTCTCAGAACATATCAACCTCATTTGTTTCGTGGTTCCCCCGATTTAAGCGAGAAGCAAGGATACTGGTTTTAGAAAATTTTGGTTGATTACGTTGATCCTAAAAATCATTACAGCAAAAGGTACACCCTTTGATACCACGCAGAGCTACTACCACCTAAGTCGTGACAAAAGTAACAACAAACTGAAAATTTGTGCATCCAGGTCAACAGTCTTTCTACCGATCTTATTAGCGAGATCAAAATAACAAAACAACTTTTTTGAAGACAAAGGAAGACACTTTGATTCATTGCGGAGTTTTTGTTACACAACTTGCAGCAAAGCTAGCAACAAACTGAACATTCGTGTTCCAAACAAACAGTCGCCTTACAAATAGCAAAGTAGGAATGATGAAACACGTCTTCTAAAAACAAAAGCATACAATTTGATTCTTCGCAGAGTTTCTGTTACGTAACTAGTACCAAAACTCACAACAAACTGAACATTCGTTAATTTCTAAGCAAACAGTTTGTCTCAAAAATCATATGAATGGAAAGAATGAAAAAAACACCTTTTCTAACGACAAGTCAATTGCAGAGTTTCTGTTAGATAACTTGTAATAAAACTAACAACAAACTTAATCTTTGTAAAACCAAGCAAACAGTTTTTAAATATTTATTAGCAACATTAAAATAACGAAATACCTTTTTTACAAGGAATAATACTCTTCTTGATACATAGCAGAGTTTCTCCTCCATATGTTGTACAAAAATGAAAAAAACTGTGAATCCCAGTTAGAGTTCTTTCTTGTGAATTTTGAGCTATACAAATTCAACCTTCCGCTTCCTCGCATAGTTTTTTAAAGTCAGCAAAATTGTATGGTTTTTTTGGTCATAAAATAAAAAAAGTTCTAAAAACTGAAACTGTATTATGCAACTGAATGTGATGCAGTATTTCCCGAATGCGAGGACCAGTTTGAACAATTCGTATCTTCGGTGACCTGCGGCCTTTTCCAAAAAAATAAATAAAAGCTCATCATCAAAACTTAACTTCGCATGCTGTATTTCTCGATAAAAAGACTGCTTAAAGAAGTCTAACAACTTAAGTTCTAATCATGCCACCGAATGTGATGCGTTTTTTTTTAAATCATGAAAAATAGAAATAATTTCGGACTTTGTTGATATTCACTACATTTTAAGAAATAGATACGTGTTCGTCACCAGAGTAAAATCTTGCTGCTTGTATTTAAGATGGAAAAACTGCACAAACAGCTTTTGAGATTCAAAATGCAATCATGCCACAGAAATTAAGAAATTGTTTACACTGCACATGATACTTGGAAAATCGTCGATCACATCCGCTGGCGAGAGTTAAACTGATGCTTCACGACTTTTTTCTGATAGGAAACTTTGATCTATTTTTTAAAAATCAGTTAATTTCACAAGTGTTTACACAAGGACTACAAGTTTGAAGAGTTGTTTGGTTAGTTTTTTCATCGGGGAACACAACAGACGTTTTAAGAGTGCAGCATTTAGAAGAAAATGATTTTCCAAGGCATCTACGTTATTGCAATTGGTTGCTAGGCCGGCATGCTAATGATCTAAATTTTGTGAAGAACATTCTTTTTACTGACGAATACACACCAGACCGTCTGATTTCTAGTCTTAACTTTCAACAGACATTCTGGCCCAAGCCTGGTGAAAACTGAAAGGTTTTTTGGCTTTCTTCAGGCCTAAGTCAGGCTACATTTGGCCCAGATCAGAGTGTCAATATGACAACAATAATTTTTGTTTTGATAGTGTCAATTTCTGGTTTTCTATCAGTTTAGACCCTCTATCTCTTTTTCAAAATATGCCAAAGAAAAATTGGACAATCGAACTTAGAACTTCATCTGGGATAACTTACTCTTGCCATTCCTGGCCAAATTAGCCTAGACTGTCTAGGTAAAGCAAAACCTAAGCCATACCTGACATCCCACTGCTATAAAATTTTCTCACATGAATTAAACCTTACCCTTAATCACTCAATTACATTAAAATGTCATTTTGATTTATACTATATTGGTCCGTTTGAAATTGTGGGGCATTTGAATGGCGAAATTTATGCGGAATTCCTGGAGAATGAATTGCCCCTGCTGCTCGAATATGTGCCTTTAGATATCCGCCAAAGGCTCGTTTTCCAACAAGATGGAGCTCCTGCACACAATTCGCGCGTTGCAAGAACAGATCTTGATGAGACGCTTCCCAATTCTCAGCTTGAAACGCACAGCCCGATCACTCCGTGGCCAGCAATATCACTCGATCTTTCTGCTTGCGACTTTTTCTTGTGTGGCTTTATAAAGTAAAAAGTTTACCAGACACCAATGCATACCAGGGAGGAACTCCTCCATCGGCTGCAAGAAGCATTTACTTTCATTACCCCTGAAATGCTTCGAAAATTGGCGACAAACATTGTGTGACGTAATGAGCTTTGTATTAAACACCAGAGGAACAACATTTTAAACCATATCTGAAATAAGTTCATATCACAAATCCTATTGTGTTTAATAAGCAAAAAATTTGTGAATAAAATACACTTGTTTGTAAACTGATACTTCTCTACGATTTTATCTCACTAGAATACATTTTTTTCGACTTGTTGTATTCTCATTAGAGCTCTCTCTCTCTAACGGAAGCGAGACTGGTAAATTTTTAGCAGAAATCAGCTCCACCAAGTGACATTTTTGGGTACTGGTCATGCTACCGGAAATAAGCCGTTACTTCCGATCACTCAATGACAATTAAAGCTGTTAAGGTTTTTTGAGAGTTTTTCGGTAAAGAAATACAAAGGTCACAATTTGACGACATATTCTTATGTATTTTTAGAAAGCGGTTTAACGTAAAGCAGCTTTGTCAATTAATTATTGTATCTTTCATGTTTCGCTTTCGATTGTACAAATTTTTATTTTATGTTTCAATATCATTTTGTAATACGATTAGTAGGGTTTAACATCGACGAAAAACTCCGATCGATTTTTTGAAATTTAACAAATGTCACAGATGTTAGAAAATGTTTACAATTTTCATGATTTTCCAAGAAAAAAACTTCCTTCGGTGGCATGATTGGATTTTTAGTTTTAAAAGCTGTTTGCTCTTCTGTTTTCCTTGCGTTGAATCCGTTCACGTTACAATTCAAACTTTTGTTCATAGAGAATGTCTGTTAGCACATCAGGGGAGCCTCAGAGATTTTTCCCAAACCCATGTTGGCTTCTTGTTGCGAAGGATTTCTATTGTTGTAAATCCCGTAGTTTCGTAATAAGTCTTGTTCGACAGGCCTTTACCACTTCGTCTCATTTTCACCAAAAGTTATGCTTATGGCCCACAAGAGATCTAAAGAATGTAAAAAACTCTGCAACAAATGAAGAGATGGAATTCAACAGAAACTCTGGGAGGTATCACTGTGTGTATCCTTGTTGTAAGAAAACGTTCTTTATTATTTTTATCACGCTGATAATTCTCTGGAGGCAGACTTTTTGCTTGGAATCACGAGTGTTAAGTTTGTCGTGAGTTTTATGAAAAGTTATATAACAGCAACTCTGCGAAATATCAAAGTGTGTGCCTTTGTTTTTAGGAAACGTGTTTTGTAATTTTAATTTTGATATCAAGTTCGTTAGAAACAATATTACCTTGAATTCACAATTGTTACCTTAGATTGACAAATTTTACGTTTGTTGCTTATTTTATTGCAAGTTGTATAACAAAAACTCGGCAGTGAATCATGGTGACTGCCTTTCTTTTCAAAAAAGTTTAATATATTTTATTAATTTTTAGTCTTTTAATTTTTTAATTTGAAGCGATTTCAGTTAGAAATTATATATTTTAGTTTTAAAAGTTTCAACAACTTTAAATATATAGAGCATTTGTTTAATATCCGATGTTTGAACTGTTCATATATAACTATGCTTTCAAGAATGAAATGATTTCAGCCTTATCTAAACGACATAATTTGCAGTAGCTTCCTCCAAAACCCTGAAAGAAGAAATCATCAGTAATTTGGAATACGTAATATATACCCTTCAATGCGAAAAAATGAATGACCTACACGGAAGAATATGCAGCATCCTTGGCCAACTCAAATTCTCGCCTCACATTTAACAAAACTAGAAACACAGCAATTACAGAACTCGAACAAAATAAAGAAATAATATTACCCGCAGACAAAGGCAATACTACAGCAATAATGAAAAACAAGACTTTAACAAAATCATGGACCTTTTAACTAAAGAAACATATTTTTAAAATCTTAATAAGTAGCCTAGAGAAACAATAGGCAGCAAAACAAAAAGAGTTCTGAAAGAATGTTAACTTGAAGCCTAAAGAATATCGTATTTAGTGCTACTAATACCATCTCTCGAAGACTTTACGGACACCCAAAATATCCGCAAATGAAACATTCCACTCAGACCAATTATCAGCGCAATAAACTTCCTAACTTATAATCTAGCACGCTTTATCACCAAAGAATTAAATCCTTTCAAAGGAATCTATCGCTCACGACCAAAACTCTTTTGACTTTGTCAAAAAGACACAACAGATTCACATTTTACACCAGGACATTCCATTTAATTTCGAAGTAATATCACTCTGTGAAAATACGAGTCCCTGATACAATCGATTTTATTAAATACTTTGCAAAAGTCCGCTTCGATCTCATGCCTTTGATAGAAGACTGTCTCAATAATACTTACTTCTATTTCCAAAACCAATTCTACAAACGAAAATCAGGAGTATACATGACATCTTCAATCTGACCTCAAGTTTTACGATTTCATTAATCAATTACACCCTAATATCCAGTTCACCATGGGCAATGAACAAAACGGAAAATTGCCTTTCTTCGACAATTAGTTCACAGCATATCTGATAAAACATTAGGACACAAAGTTTACAAAAAACTAACTCATAAAACCGATATCTACATGTCTCCTCCTATGTTGACCCTTTTTTTTGAAGCTTTTTTTGAAGAATGTGACGTTAGGGCAACTTGAACGCTGAGGGTTTCATGCTGTCTCTAATTCCTGGGTCAAAAAAAGGTTCTCTAATCCTACGGCTTACTTCCACCAAACCTTTTACCTCTTGCAAAATTAAGTAATTTCAACTTCATCTTTTGAAATGCGCCTGACAACTGAGGTATTAAATAACATGTACAACAGATCACTATATGCTAATGAGAAATGGGCGGAAAACTGTAGACTATTTAGATGCAATGCTTTCAGTTTAAACCTAAGCCTCTAAATTTAATGGAAAATTCCAAACAGTGCCGCATGTATTTTTAAAGTCAAATTTGAGAATTTTTAGGGGTGCAGTAGATTTGGGTTAAATAATGGATTTCCAAAATAAATATTCTTATGTTATTATCTATCTGTATTATTTTCCCATCTTCCTGATAAAAATCTGTAGTTCGCTCCTTAATTTACCACCTCAGTCTATTTTAAAGGAGCCCTCTCATCATCGAGCTTCTAATCCTGCTAATCCGTCCCTTGCTGATTTTTGGCGCAAGTGAGGTATGGCTCTCGACCTACCTGAGGGGAATTGGCGCAAGTAGCCTTCTCCGAGGTTACTCTTACTCCCTTCTAACAGTTTTTTTCTAACAAAAAAATTGGGTTTTCTTAAAATTTGCGTAAGATCTTTTAATCAACGCAGATTGTGAAATGAAGGTGAGGCTTCGTTTTCTGTCACTCTATCGTCTATTGCACAGTGCGTTTCTTGAATAAATGAAGTATTCAAACGCAAAGCTCTTGCAAACACCTAACTTGACTATCAATTTTTTACAACAATGGTACACAGCATAATTTCTGTATCTATTTCTCTTTTTATTACAGGATCTTGTGGTAATAAATCAGTTAAAAAATTCAACCGTTTTGTTAAAAATTAGTTTTTTTCTTAAATAATCCTTTCCCCCTGTTTTGAAATCATTAGATGAAACTTTTTTATCAGAATAATAGGGCGTGACTTTAAATATTGCGAAAAAAATGTATATAACAAAGAATAACCTTGTAAGTGTATACGGCTTCTAAATAACTGTTTTTCATGATTAGATAAAAAAATGATGACTGATGCAAGAATCCTATCTGCGTCTTAAATTTAAAACAGTGTTTCAATACGAAAAAGATACAGATCCGGTTCGTACCTTTTTGAAAAAAACAAACGAAGAAAGTCATCATGAAATTTGCTATCTTCTGCTTCGTTTTTTGTGTCTTCCAAGTAAGTCCCACTTACACTTTTGTCGAAATTATCAGATTGTTAATTTATCCTTTTAATTACAAAATTTAATAATGTTTTATAGTAATTAACATACTTTAAATCTGTAAACAATCTCTTCTAATTAAATAGTAATATTATTTTTTGAATACACTAAATTTACAATTATCTTTATGAATTTTTAATCCATTAATCGTAATAATCAAAAAATTGTTTCTGCTTCAGGTTAAATTATTATATATACATATCATAATTTTGAATACCACTTGATATTACATGATATGATTTTAAAATTAAGAAATTGAAATTAGATTAAAACCCAAATCCAAAATTTTATCTAACGTCCAATGATAAAATTGATGCAAACTCCTGGCATTAAAAATAAAGTTTTTTGCTTTCAAAACAATTTGGGTAGAAATGTAGGTCAAAAATAAATTTGTCTTTTTCAAAAATAAGGTTTCGCTTTTTCTTTTTTTTACTGGAAGAAAGAAACTTAGGTTTTCTCTCTTCAAATACTTTTCCCTGTGTTCTCTATTAAAAACAATCAGCATTAATAATAGTAAAATAAAAAGTACTTTTTATCAAAATTATCAGAACTTATATATTATATTGAGAATTTGTAGAAATTTTTTTAATTTTAAAGTTTTATATTTGAATTTACTTTATTTTAAAAGTTTTGAATTTCAAACAATCAAATTTTAATCCCTTTAAATATAAGAAATGACATCGTTTTAATTTTTTTCTACAATTTTCCAATTAAAAGATTTGTATTATAGATTTTATTATAGATTATAGATAGATTTATATTATTAAGCTATTTCATTTAAAACAGCTTTATACCGAAATATTACAAGTTTAATTTCTTTTTATCCCTTTCAAAATATTAAAATAAATTTATTCAATTTTATCTCTTCTAAAATTGTAAATATATATTTTCCTAATATCAAGCGCTTTCAATTTGAAATTATTATTTCTTTTCTTTTAATTTGAAAAAATGCTAATATTTAAACTCAAGTGTCCGGACTTATATGGCTGTATAAAACTAAAAAATATAAATCGAAAATTCCTTTTCCAAAAGTCGGCTAAAGCTTTAGTTTTTGAGATACAAAAGATTTAAGCTGCACCAATCAGGAGCGCGGGATAAACAGTCGCGTGTGAGTGATCGGGAGTGCCACTTCAGTATAGTAACCGCTGTTCTCTCGACGCTAACCCCACCTCGACGCTCTTTCGAAAACAATACTCTGAACTTCCGCTCACGTACGCACGTCTATTTATACCGCGCTCCTGATTGGTCCAGTCTAAATATTTTATAACTCAAGAACTAAAACTTCAACTGATTTTTGGAAAAGGAATTTTCGATTTATTTTTTTAATTTCTATACAGATATATAAGTCCGTTCCCTTGAGTCTGGGATGCCCTGCATATTAAAAAAAATCATTATTCTTACTTCCCTTTCTAGAGTTCCTTTGCAGATAAATTGGAGGATCAATTGAAGGATATATATGATAAAGCCGTCATAAAAATAAGTCATACAATTCCTGTATATATAGCGAGTGACATAGATGTAAGTATTTACTAAGAATTCAGCAATTTTAAAGTAGGTATGTAGATTTTACACGTGAAAATCATAAAAGAAGGATTATTTTATAATTATTGCAGGCAAAGAAGGAAATTTCCTATAACTGAAAATTTAGATTAAAATAAGAAAATATTATTCAAAAAATAGAGTAAACAGAACTTCAAGAGATGATAAGAATCGGTGAATTTGTACTTTGTCTTTTTAATCTTGAAAATTCTGAATATTCTTTTTTTTATTAAAAGAATATAATTTTAGAATTATTCAACCGTCTGAATTGAAACTGTATTTATTAATGAAATAATTAATATATCAATTTTATGTTAGGGTGACGTTGGTGAAAGCTACGATAATGATAATATTAAAGCTCAACATTGCCAGGACAAAGCTCAGAAGCAGATGGAGAATATTCAACCTTCGATTGAATCTGTCAAAAATGAATTGGAAAAATGTCGTACTGCAGGAGTTCAAAACAAGGACATAAAGGTAAATCAAGTTTTAATAAAAATTATTTTTCTGAAATATCCAGCTTAGAACATTGTAAATTCTTGTGCTAATTTATAAAAATATGCAGGTATCTTCCTACCCTAATCTGGCTTATTCAAATACATAGTTATCGCACTTAATGTTTTAGAAGATAAAAAAAAAAGAACTTTGTATACACGAAAATAAATAAAGATTATTATTTCATTTTTCAGCAAGCTAAAGAATGCAGCGATAAAGCAGTTTATCCTTATATAAAGGCTGCATATAAAATTAGAGATTTTGGTAGATGGTGCATCGCTTATAAGTGCAAAACATGTGTGTAAATTGATATTATATACATGTATCATAATATAACCTTATTGTTTTAATAAACATGAGAAGGTTACAAAATGTCTTTCTTATATTAAATGTTTTCCATGTTTCCAATTTCCTTAGTGCTTTACATATATTTTTAGGTGGTTCAAAAAAGGCTTTATTTTTTTTAATAGCGTCTTCTTTAACCAATTTTCCCGATACTCAGTATTGCTGGAATTTTATACGTAGGTGCTTTGAACAAAACAAATACTTTAGTTATGAATTTAATTATTATATACAATTTAAGTCAATAAATCGTCAAAATGATGCATTTTTTAAATTAAATTCTGGATGTTGGTTTTCAAAGTATATGTTAATGTTATCATAACTAAAATAACTAGAGAATAACTAGAGAGAAAGAAAATGAGAACGCAAACGCATCTACTCATGCTATTACATATCCATTACTTACAATCTTTACGCTTCTAAACTAGGCAACTTCCGTTTCCTTATTTTTCCACTTTTTTTGTCCGCAAATTTACCATTTATTCAGATTTATTCTTTTATTCACTCTTATTCGCTCCCCTAGCACCCTCCAACCCCTTCAGCCATTCTTCCCCTAATCCATCCTCCCCTAGAATCTTAACCACATACTCTTGCCAGCTTCCTTTAACCTCCATTCCTCTTCTACATCTTTCCCATACGTGCTCCCATGTTTCCTCCTCCCATTCACATATTCTACACTTTCTG
>JAAAKG020212283.1:0-22458 GCA_010014905.2 Druon quercuslanigerum | reverse complement strand
AGGCTCGGATGGAAGCTTCCATTGCGAAGATAGTTGTTTTGTTTCAGGATCATAACCATAAACCCATATTTCATCACAAGTAAAAAAAAATTTAATTTAAAAAACATCTTTCATCACTATTGATCATAGCCAGATTTTCCTGCGCGATTTCTAATCGAAGGTTTTTTCCTTGGTCTGTAAGCAGTCATTCCCAAATTCTCGGTATTCCAAGTTCATCTTCTAGTTCTCTCACAGTCAAGCGAGGATCTTGTTTAACTGTAACACGTACACGCTCGACATTATCCGACGATTTTCCCGTCGAAGGTCGGCCAGAACGACGATCACTTTAAACAGATGTGCGGCCACTTTTGAACCGCCTATACCACTATTTTATTTGTGCTTTGCCCATAAGCTCATTTTTAAAGGCCTTTTGCAACATTTTAATAGTTTCTGCACAACTTTTACCGAGATTTAAGCAAAATTTTATGCAAATACGCTGTTTGGCTCGTTCTGTCGTTTTTAGCAATAAACGAATTGCGACGAACGCAAAAAAGTCGATGTAAACAAATACACGCTGCGCGGGAACTAAGTCGTTTCATCGGTATCTCGGGCTACTGATGAGAAGGTAAGAAGTTGCTAGTGACGTTAGTACCTTCCAGAGGTCGCCTGAGTCTCCCCGCGCGAATACATAAACGTAGGTCGGATAATTTTGGAACAGTACTCGTAGAAATATACACTATTTATTTGAAAATATGCCCGTTTCTTAATAAAAAAATCTTTTTAGCTAATTTATCATCTTCTTGAGTGAATATTTGACTATTTGGTTAAATGTGGGACTGTTTTGCTGAAAATTCATGATTTGGGCTTTATCCGTTTATTTTCATTGCGAAGCACGCAGCTGTATTTGAAACAAGTATTGAAGAAAAAAAAGAGAGAAAAATGATAAATGTCTATAATTGCAGAGTTCTCTTGAAAATGAAATAACTTGCAATTTCACACTTTTCCTATTCAAGAATACGCAGCATCTCGTCGTCAAATCTGAGATGAGAGGAGAAATTACGAAAAAACTCAACAGACATTGAACGGATTAACAGATTTATTTCTATCTTTTTTTTAATCGTTTCGTCATTATCTAATGCGCGTAATTCAGAATATTGAAATTAAATTCCATAATATTTTAATCAATTTTAATTTATCTCAACCGGCTCTTATCTCTAACAATAGGAAGGTTGAATGACGCATCACTGGGACTTTATCAAATCCTGGGGCATTTGTAAATGCATGGACTGAATGTCAAACCTGAGGAATCACCTTAAAGAATCCGTTTGTCGACGCATTGCATGCATTGGTATCACCGTGGATCAGAGTATTTCACATGTGCTGTTTTTTGAACTTAAGCATAGTATTAATCAGTTTAAACTGCTTTTTGATATTTCGAAAATGTGTGGAGAGTGAGTTCTGTTTATTCTTTTGAATTTTCAACGTGACCAAGGTAGTCTCAGGTCCGAGTATAAAACGACCTTCACCCATTCGCTTAGGCCCGGGGTCTCCACAATCCACAGGTGCAGCGTGACTCAGAATCGCTCGACCTTTTTGAAAATCTACCGATTTTTTTTTACGGGGAACTGAGATAAAATTTATGACCCCATACAAAAAAAATCTCAGAAGGGCACGGTTCTAAAAGTTGAACATGGAGGATCCTTTTTTCTGGTATAACTTAACGTAACTTGTAATAATAGGAAATTTATTTAAAGTATTAAAAATTTTAAACTAAGTAATTGCGGATAGTTGTATACAAATACATTTTTGCAAAATTAATAATGCAAATCTCGTATGAAATGTTATCATTAAAAATGCAAAGCTAATGAAACTCTTCAAAATTGAATTATTAAAAAAAAACTAATTTTAAATATAAATAATTTTCAATTCGATGTGATTTAAGTTTTAGAATTTCCAATTGTAAACTTATAATTTCTCTTCACGAAGGTTATACATAACTTCTATCACATATCTTTTTAGCGGAGTTTTAATTTTAATTTATTTGTTTGTTCTTCGTCTTCTAGATTTGATAATGTTATGAATTATCTAGGTCCATTTAACAATTTTTTTAAACTCCTAATATTCAAAAATTGGTTATTATGGATTTAAAAATGGATTATGATTTAAATATCAGGACGATTATTTTAAATTGCTTTATTTTATTAGGATATATATTTTTTGGTATAATTATAATAATTATAAAATCAAGATATATTTTTGACAAACTTAAATCTTAATTCAAAACAAATTTAATTACTGATAAAAAAATTGATTTTTAGTTAATTTAAATTGTGTGTTTAAAACATTAAAAATGTATTAAATATTTTATTTGAAATTATTAAATTAACAAAAACTAAACATTCATTTTTTTCGTAATTCTCAGTTTTACTGCGAAGATTCCAATTTTGCCGCGAAGATTTCAATTTTAGCGTAGTTTTTAATATAATGGAAGGTGTTGAGTTTAAGGATTTCACGATGCTCAAATCAGGTGAAGGATTTTGAAAGTTCCGCGTTAGAGCCGAGTAGATCCGACCTACTGGCCTAGGATTGCTGGTAGATACAGGATATACCATTGGAGACCCCTGGTTTACGCCATGAAAAGTATTTTATACCGAAGTTAATATGTTAAAAGCTGTATCGCGAGTAAATTGCTTGAAAAGTTTCATTCAAGGCAATGATTATTCCAAAATTCAAAAATGACTGTTTAAAAAATTGCAAACTTTCGTTTACGAAAAAAACTGTGTACTAATCGAAAGTATGAAGCTTACAGAATATGCAAGCATTGGTTTGTCTATTTTTTCCCCATCATAAATATTGGGTTGGCAGGTATAAACAGGTTATTCGTAGTATTTTGCATCAATCTGTTCACGCAATAATAGAATTCAATTTTCAATAGAAGAGGACGCAGCAATGCAGCGGCGCGTAGCTCGTCTATCGGATGAAAGAGTATACTAGTAAATGCTGAGCAACATTTTGCAGCAAATTTAACCTTTTTTTAGTATAAAATAATTTTAAGATTAATAATTTTTTTAATAATGAATTATATTTGTGTATATATTGTATATATTATATGTGATAATGAAAGTATGTGAATGTTTTTCTAAATAAGAATATGATAGTGATATATACTTATCTTGAAAATTTGATGTGTTCCAGCGGGAGGCTAAATAGAAACAAACAAAGAAAAAAGTCGAAAATTTTACAAAAAATCGAAGAAAATCATATAATAAGAATCTTGCGTTTTGTAAATTTTTTTTTAATAATCATCGGAAAACCAACCGCAATTTTCAGGCTGAAGTTTTGCGCATTTAGCGTTCATCGCAGATCCAAGCAGATTTTCGCAGACAACCTTATATAATCGTGTTCGAAATACAATTATCGTTATTTTTATAAAAGATGTATGGCATAAACAGATTGGTGCAGAATACTATTATCGAACTATCGATTAGTATATAGTTTTTCTCTTAAACAAATTAATGCAATTAAAAGTAAGTCATTAAAAATTTTTTAATTAATCATAGCCTTGATTAGAATTTTGTAGACAACTTACTCTCAATATATTTTTCAACTTATTAACTTTGTATAAAATACTCTTCACCGCTTAAACGAATGGATGAAGTTTGTTTTATATTCGGATCCTCTACTAAGGGATTAAAGATAAATACGTGACTGGATGCTCAGCTATCAATTTGTTATCACTATTTCGTTTCAAACTGAAAACGTTTGAAAGATTTCAGCATTTATTGACGCTGCAGAAAGTAATGCGATGTTGGATATTGGTTTCTGAATTCACTTCAAAATTCTAAGTCTTACAATTCAGTGCAGTATAGTGAAGCTGCTCCGTGTCGTTCTCCTTTCGTGCTCCAAATACACTGTCAATGAGCACTGTACACTCATACAGTGCGCTATCCGCAAAGAATAAAACATGTTTTCAGAATAAATGTGTTTCATATCGATTTTCAGGTTTTATACGTTCCACTTAAGTTTCTAATTTCCTGTCTTTTATAAGAGAGAGAGACTGAAATTAGAAATAAAAAGACAAAAAATATAGTAAATGTTGGATAATCAAATCGATCCCTTAAGATGGCCAGGTCAGTGCGATAAGAATGTGTGATGATCAGTTCGCCTCTACATGATGTTCGAGTCGACCGTGCTAGATGATCAAGTCGATATTCTAAGATAATAAATCGGAGCAAGACTTCAATTTATTTCTTGGAGACAAGTTTCTATGTTTTGATAACATATATTCATCTTAATTCGAATTAGTATGACTTTAGGACAAGCATTTCATAACTTTGAATATATA
The DNA here is from genome assembly GCA_010014905.2 of Druon quercuslanigerum. Classification (NCBI taxonomy): domain Eukaryota; kingdom Metazoa; phylum Arthropoda; class Insecta; order Hymenoptera; family Cynipidae; genus Druon; species Druon quercuslanigerum. The sequence goes on along the minus strand of JAAAKG020212283.1, from coordinate 18,134 downwards.
ACTGCGTTGACAAAAAGTGTCATTCTGACACAGCCGACATCGATGTCTTGGGGAGGACCTCAAGACATGACCACGTCGAACTCAAGTCGCAGCATTTTTACTCCGTTGCTAGCAAAAGAACATATTTTCAGTCGATTTTAAACAAGAAGAAGAATTCTTTTGCTCTAAATGAAGAAGAATTATGTTACTTTCTGCATTTTTTATCAATAAGCATTATTCTAACATTAAAGCGAGAACATGAGATTATTATTATTGAGTATAAAACTTTTACTATGTATCCTAATCACAAAAAATATTTTTGTCCTTAAAATACTGAGCATTAACCGAATTTTCCTCATTTTAGCTTTTATGCATAATTGCAACAGTGGTTGGTTACATATATTAATATTAAATTATTAAACACCTTGCGTCACAATCATCATAAAATGTCGTAGTTTACTCCTACTAAGTATGGGGCATCATAGTTGAAGACTTCCCTATGCAATTTTATGGCATAGAATTAAAAAATTGTAAATAAAATACTCATCAACTAGCTTTACATTATTCTGATAGTATTCTTGGAATTGTGGTTTTTTGAGGTTTAAAGTTCCTACATATCGAATACACTTACGTTAGTCACTAATGAAGGCTTGGTAAAAACCTTTGTCGGGGCAAGTTATTTCATTAAAGTACATTCGCTATAATGCTTTTACGTCTGGCTATATTCGCATGGCTATGTTATATAGAAGCTACTGCGGTACAGACCTCACTTAGACACCATCTTCTATCACGTCAGAAACCAAATTCCAGTATCATAATCTTGTAATGGTTAGCATCGAGTTATAATCCTCAAAAAAACCCGGATTTTATAAAAAGGTAGTTCAGTTTTTTCAAAATCCTTCGCTTATCGGTAAAGCTACGTATATAGTAAAAGACAGAAAGTTGTAAGGCAGGAAATTGCGCATAAATCTATAAAATATAAACTTATAGTCTTCATAGATCAAGAGTTAAGACTCTTTAAAAAACTTTTTTTTGTTGCTATTTTGAGCTCTTTGTAGCAAAAAAAGTTTTTCCACACTGCTCGTTTCGTAAATATCTTACATAAAAATGTTAAGAAAACCATTATAGATGAATAAATTCTGCGTAAAACAAAATAATAAAATCTTTTGCGTCATATAGGTCCCGAATTATGACCATAATTTATTCACCCTTTTCATTCGGAAGGTATGTACTGAAAAATGTACTGCGACCGTATTTGGGCGTTTTGGTGGTACACATGCATTTGCGGTTTATTAAAAGTTCACTTTTTTCTCCTTTTTTGGTAAAAATAATCAATTGATCCATAATTGTTTGAATAATACACTTCAATCTATTAATTATGTGCATATTTAACGTATTTACGTTGTGAAAACCACTTCCAGGAGATCTTTTATCGAAGGTAAATAAGAAAGTTACAGATTAACTGGTTTTGCATTGTTCACTCATTATTTATAAAAAATGTGTTTAAAGGGAATGATTTTATAGCATTGTATTATTTTATTCTAAGAGTTCCACAAATTATTAAAATAATCATTGCAAAGAAAACATTTATTGTTAATTGTTGATTATAAAATTTTTTTTTTTAAATTATTATATAATAATGTATGTGATAAAGAAACTACTTAAATCATTGACTAATGAACTGACAAATAATTAACTGAGTTTCAAAAGATAGTCTATATCTAAGAAACTTAAAAATTGTTTTGTAAGATGAACTCTATTCTAAACCACTCCGGAAGTAGAGCGTACTTTATAAGTCAGTCAATCAGTCAATTATTTGATAATTTTCTTTATAACACTCAATACAATTTTTTGTAAATAATAAATAAAAAAAATAAAAGCGCTTAATTTGTTGTTTTCTTCACTAAATTCCGACAACGGATATTCTGGAACTGATTATTACAAATTAAATACATTAAATATGCACACAAATAAAAGAGTGAAGCGTATTATTTAAACAGTTGTTAAACAATTTATTTTTTTTCAAAAAAAGAGAAAAAAGTCAACTTCTAATAAACGAAAAGTTCATGTATGCCGTTAAAATGCTTAAATATGGTCGCAGTAGATTTTTCAGTAAATAAAAAGCCTTTCGAAAGGAAAGGTTCAAAGTTTCATGGTCATAACGGATTTAGAGCAGGAAGTATTTAGTACACAGAAAGGGGAGATTAAAGAAAGAAAGGCAAAGGGGAAGTATAAGAAAACTATAGAAAAGAAGAGATTAAGAGCAAAAAGTGTGGGATCGATAGAGGCTTTTATTAAAAGGAAGAGAGGGGAGAGGGGAAGCTATGAAGAGAAGGACGATTTAGGTTCAAGCTTGAAATATCCAAAAGTGTTTAGATCACCGATGGAAAATCAGAATGTTGTAGAGAAGGATCAGAATAGTAATGGGGCTGAAGGAAACGAAGATAAGACTGAAGATTCGATGACAGAGGAAAGACTGACAGAAATTCGCAAAGTTATGATAGAAGGAATGGGGATTTATGAAGAAAAGCAGGAAAAAAGGGAATAGGAATTCGGGAAATTAATAAGAAATTAATAAGAAATAAGAGTATTGGAGAAAAAAGAAAGATTATTCTGAGTTGTGGGATGAAAAGAAGGAGGAAGAGAATAAAAGATTTGAGGGGGAGGGGTAGAAAGATAGGACGTAATTTGAGGTATGGAAGGTAGTAAATACAGAAATTTAAAGGAGAAAAAGTGTAAACCAAGATATTAAAATAGTAGAATCGAAAAACTATTTTTTTTCGATTTGCCAGGGGGAGTAGAGAGAAAAGTTAGGAATGGAAAGGCACCTGGTATAGATAAGACTTAAATGAAGTATAGAAATATGGAGGGACAGAATTAGAGGAATGAGCATAGATAATGTGTAATCGAGTATGGAGAGGAGAGGGGTGGCCAGAGTTATGGAAATAAGGAGTAGTTATAACAATAGTAAAGAAAGGCAAAGGAGAAGAGGTTAAAGATTATATTATACTGTATAAAGTATATGTAAATGTTTTGATGAAGAGAATGAGGAAAGAAGTTGAGGAAAAAAGATAGATCCACCGAATCAGACAGGGTTTAGAAAAGAAAGGGGGTGATAAACAACATATAAACCGGCTTTTAAATTATTAGACCGAGTCGAAATAGAAGAAGTTATGGTTAAAAAGGGCATAAGAGAGGGAATTATAAAGAGTGTATCAGAAATTTTTAAAGAGACGAAAATCAGTCCTACTTTTATTTAATATATCATTACCAGACTTGGAAGAAGAAATTAGGAGAAAAGGTTGAGGAGGAGTTAGGATAGGGAAGGAAAACATACAGTTGCATATGCAAACGACATAGTGTTCATGACAGAAGATAAGGAGTTCAAATATTTGGGATATAGTTTGCAGAAGAATGGAGGTCATAGAGCTAATATAAGAGAAAGGATATCAAAACAGGAGGGTTAATAAAACAGATATGGGGAATAGGGAAAAGAAAGTTTAGAAAAATTGAAGAAAGAGAATGGGCCGGTATTATGTTATGAGGCAGAGATATGGGACAGAGAAAAGGGGATGGAAAGAAAGGAAAGATATTAAGAGTTTATAAGAAAAGTGTATAAGGTGGACATTAGGGGTAGATTGGAGGACACCAGGATATATGGTGACAGAAGAAGTGCAAAGGAATAAATTAAGTATAAGAGCGGGAAACAGGACATGGGAATTTGAGACGAAGCAAAGGGAGGAAAAGGGAGAATAGTTAGCAAGAATATGTTTGATGGAGGAACAAGAAAAGAAAGGGGGCGATAGAATTAACGAGATGGGAAGAAGAAAGGAGTAAGTTCTTGAATGTTAGAGACCTAGAAGACGGGACTAGAGTAAACTATGAGGAATGGAAGAAAAGGACAGAGAAAGACAATTAATAGAAAGAGGGGAAATGATTGAGGAATCAAATAGGGTGGGCCAGCACAGAAAGATTTAGATTGGGAAACGAGGTAAGAGAGAGGATGTATTGGGAAAAATAAGAAAACATAAAGTGAAGAATATGTGAATAGGAGGAGGAAACATGGAAGCATGTATGGGAAGGATGTAGGAGAGGAATGAAAGATAAAGGCAGCTGGCAAGAGATTGTGGTTAAGATGCTAGGGGAGGATGGATTGGGGGAGGAGTGGATGAAGGAGTTTGAGGATGATAGAGGAGCGAATGAGAGAGAATGAAAGAATGCATGTGAAAAACTGGCAAATTGGAGGACAAGAAAGTAAAAGAATAAGGAAACGGAATGCGGTTAGATTAGAAGCGTGAATATTGTAAGTAATGGTAATGTAACAGCATACGTAGACTAAAATTCGTTTGCGTTATGCCTCACTCTCTCTCTCTCTTTCTCTCTCGCTAGCACCCTCGCTTAGGTTCGCTCACTCGTTCGCTAAAAGTCTTAAATTGCGCTATTACGGGAAATAGAAATAAGAAACTAGATATAAGACTTTATGTAAATAGCTGTAAATAATTTTAAATATTAGGGTTGAGGTTTTTTTATTTGTTCAATATGTAAGCAGAAAGATTGTCGGGAATGGAAGTCGTGTAAACTATTAGGAAACACATTATGAATAAAAAAGTAAAGATACAAATTTCAAAATTGGGTTTATTCCCTCACTTTAAAAAAAATCGGGTTCTTTGGAGGACTATAACTCAACACCTTTTAAAGATAGAAGGATTTTTTTGTAATAAAATTTTTCAGAGTTCCTTACAGTTTAATGTTGGTCTTACATATTTTTCTCTAAAATTAAATGGGGTGGGTCAGTCTATTTAAACACAATTTTCTGAACTTTTTTCAATAGCGGAAGAAGATAAGTAAATGCTCAACACTCTTCTAGGAAAAAATAAATTATGTTGGAAATAAGCAAAGAAAATTAGGAAAAGGTGTAGTAGTAGGTGCTAAGTTAATATGAATTGAGAATACTGATGCATAATGGATATGGTGAAATGGTAAGAGGAACGGGCAAAGTGAAAGACTTTAGGTGTGAATTTTTCGATAAATTGTAAGTACTCCAGACGTTTCCATTTTAAGTAAGTTTTTAATGTAATTTCAACTTATTATTCGTAAGAATTTCGATTTCTTCTAATAGCAAATAGAAAAACTCTAATAGAAAGCAATACGAAGCTTCTTAGCTTCAAGGTGTTAGACTTACACTATCCTAAAGGAATATAATATTAATTTTCAATGCGAAGCTAAAATTTTATTATTATTATTTTTTCTTTGTTTAATTAAAGTTATAATTTGAGTTATAAAATTATTCATTCTATACAAAATATACGCTCAAATAAGATAAGTATATGTATTTCTGAAATTAATTAATTAGTCGATTCTATTTTCATTTTGTGCAGGTTTTGTCAGTATGCCTATTTCAAATGATATTTATGTCAAAACTCTAACGCATCTGTTTAGAGCTCTTGTAGACGTGAGTACTGTGCTTCGGTCGTTTTGTAGGAACCAGCTTTAAAAGTTTTCTCATTTCCGCTTTGTACCATCACCTCAGCAGCCGAACCGGAAATCTGACCTATTCGTTGCATATGTCTTTGTTCTGGCCTGCAGGTTGCTTGTTTTTTACTGCGTATAAACATTAGATAGACAAATAAATAAGCAAGCAATATGTTGTTGTTTATCAGAATAAATAACGAAAAGAATTAAAAAAATGTTACTGCATAGATATTCTGTTCTGCACGTGCAATACCCAAATATTAAATACAGTAAATTGTTTTAAACTCTTGTAGGATACTTAATTAAATTCAAAATAATTTGTTATTAATCAATCCATATCATTTTTTGCCTGTTTGATGAACAGCCGAAAAGTTGAAGGATTCCAAATTTGATACTTTAGAGCTTGCTTTACAGCTTTTGACAGCAGAATAAGTTTTTGTTATTTTTCTAATTGCCCATTTTAAACTTTAAATGCGTAAGCAGTAATTTTGATTTTAAAAAACTGGAGAGGTGTTTTTAGCAGAAGTAACGGACGAGTCGAAGACGAGTAGACTGCTCCTTACGAAAACGTGATTCGAGCACCAACAAAAATAACGCGCCTGGCACATACATTATTTTTCCGGCTTTGGTATGAAAAAATGCAAAAATTAGGCATGTGTTCTTAGTAGAATTCATGCAAGGTTCAGGGGCTTTTGTTTTTTTAATTAAAATCGACATTTTTTCCAGCTTTGAATTTTCGCTAAATAACGTTAATGATTTTCATTTGCTTGATAAGCCAGAAAAAAAGGCTCTTTGACAGATTAAAAAATGATTTTAACTTTAGCGAACCAAAAATACATCAATATTGCTCTCGGAGTATCTATACTTTGCACTTAAGAACACAATATGTCGACTTTTCAAAGAAACAGGCACGCACACCGGCATTATTCCAGAATTTACTGTTCATAATCTACTATAGCCTACAATTCTTGACCAATTTTAATGTGTTTTTCATCAATGCTCAAGATTAAATCATGACGAACGAGTTCTGGCTCTGTTTTTAGTTTAGTTTGTGCAATTTATTATTGAAAAAAAAGAGCGTCAAAATTGGACAATTTGAGAATATTATTCTTATTTGTTTTTCTCCGAAAGAAAGACTTAAAGTAGTGTATATTGAGACAATCAGTCTTAATTCTGAAATCATGAACTGAATTTTCCAAGAAAAAATGAAATATTCCCGATAATAGAAAAAAACGTTAATCTCATACGGTCCTGACTCAATGGTGAATTTTAAAAGCGAATATGAAATTGTGCGTGAAGGTGATTTCGCAAATTTCATACGATCGATAATTCCGCGCATGCTGCGCATATTAAGGCGAAATGGCAGGGATAATGCGGGTCTTTGCGGGTCCCAAAGGCAGTCGAGACGTACGGAACGAGCACTCTTATTCGGCAGCTGAGAGGGTAAGCCACATCTGAAGTTCTCTCTGGATTTAGAGAACTTCAGAGCAGGAAATATCTTCAGAAAGTGTATTTAGAGATAAAGCAGACCGAGTAACATCTTTAATCCCTCATCCTCGATCTTTTTTTAAAGGCAAGGACGTTCTTTGTTCTTCGTGTCGAAATCGCCACTTTCAAATTTTATAAAATTTTTCTCGTAAGTTTTTAAAAGCAATCAATGACTTTCAGCAGTACTTTTCCTATCGAGTTATTCAGGCATTTTCAATCAAGATGTACTTTATTGTTGCGGGTAAACACCTTATAAAAATATTTATTTTTATATTATTCATAGCGATTAGCTTAAATCTTTAACTAAATATTTATGTTCCTGAAGTATGTCTGCAATAATTCTAATAGACAGCCACTTCTCTTAAGTCTTTTCTTTGGAGAAAAAGTAATATTCGCAAAATATCCAATTTTAACATTCTATTTGTTTAAATATTAATTTCCACAAATCTAAACTAAAAAATCTGCTCTTAAATCATGTTGCAAATCGTTTAGACTGTAGTGGATTATGATCGGTAAATTCCTCGGTAAATTTCAGATTCTTTTTACTATAAGGCAGTTCGCGAGTAAGGCCTAGTATTTTTTATGGTTCGGGTGACACTATAATAGTTCTCATATGCTGATTGTAATTAATTAGGCAATCAATTATTCTCACTCTTCTCGCTCTTCTAACAATCACCATTCATCCTGTTTACTTTAAGATTCCTTTTTGTCTCGTTCTTTGCTCTGGCACAAACTGCAAATACCCATTCATCTGTCATTGAAGAAAAACATTGAGTTTATGGTAAAGTGAAACAGTTTCCCAAAGTGACAGAACTTTGCGAGTTTTGAGATGCGCTATTTGAACTGCCCATATAAACTGCCTTGAAAAGCAAAGTTTTGCTAGTCTCTTAAATACCGTTAACTTTTGTTCACTAGAGCTTTTCATGTTGGGGGGGGGGTATGTTTTAAAAGTGGAAATCTCATGTTTTTCACATCAAAAATTTTATCGTAAAAAAATAACGCAACGAATTATGCGGTTACATCACCAGTGTCGCGCAGTGCTACCCATTATAGGCCTCTCTCGAATGGAGATGATGGTTCCGTTGGGATTGGTAATAGGACCGAACCGTGGCGACGATCAGACAGGTGCCCTAAATAAATGAGAAAACATTGTGTTAGATAAACGGGATGAATCAGGAAGAACATCCTTATCCGTTGGCAAGGAAGCTTACCGGCGCGAAGAGCATATATACAGAGGTTACATGTACGTGGGGCCAATATGCACCCGGAGTATGCCCATAAAACGTCTCAGTATTTAAAAGAGCAGGTCTTTTTACGTTAAGGAGGATATGAAGCTCTTTATTAGCAAGAAGAACAGTACGATCCTCCAACGAATATACCGCCCATTCCAGCAAACCCACCTTTACAGATAGCCGATCATACCAAAATTTGAACTAGAAGACCAAAAAACCACTACATAGTCTTTCTCAGGATGAACAAATTAGGTGCAGCTAATACTGTTCTCCCCGATCTGCTCCTTGAAGATGGTAATCTCTGTAATCTGAACAGTATTCTTAACGAAAAGACGGTATTTGTGCTTAGCGAATATAGAAGTAACGTTACTATAGTACGCCTGAGTAAGATTCGTGAGCATATTACACAGCTTCAGTTTACAGTTACAACGGCGAAACGGCATTCCTCAAATCAGTGTGTTATTAGCTACATACAATCATGTAAAATGTTCGCACCAAAAGTTTGGGAACTTGATTTGAACTGACGGAAAGTAAATCACACGTGGAACAAGTGTAAACTGTTGATAATAAAGAAGCACTTAACGCAAAAAATTACAGTTTTTTACCGTCCAAGAAGCGCTTTGAATGGCGAGTGAAGTGGATTCTGGAAAATTCTACATTTTTTACTCATCCTTCCCGCCTGTTCCATAAAACGTCATGTGCGGTTAAGAATCTGTCTAGACCAGACGATATTTAAGTATTATGAAAGCAAGTATATGACGATACTTAACAGCCAAATGAAGACGCTTCAGGTACCTCACTCTTTTGTAACTTTTTCCACATTTAACATTTGCAACGGCCAGAGAAAAAGTGTCTACTAATAACTGCTAAAGATGTAAAAAAAATTTATCGCTAGAGCTATGAACTTTTATGGGCCAGGGCCAGTTTACATTAACAACTTTTGTGGAAGAAGTTCACTTCTACGCACGAAAATCCAGATCGTATATTTACTACTTTCTTTAACAGAGAACAACCCATCTGGCTGTAGTTATTGGAAAGATGCTCGCTACTGATCTTTAAAATAGGAGATTCGTAAAGTCTAAAGGACTACATGCCCATTGCTTGTTTAAACCACAGCTACAAGTTATTGACTAGCACCCTCAAAGGGAGAATATTAACATCTATCGAGCCGGTATTGAGTGCAATAGTTAAACTTGGATGCAATAGAGGATTGGCAGATTGTAAAGGAAACCTTTTAATAGAGAGGTGCATTAGACGGGATTTGATCAGCTATAGACAAAATCTGTCCAGGGCTTGGATTTACTACCGTAAGGTCATGTGATAAAACGAACCGCGAGCTACTTATTAAGCTCCTTGATTCCTTAGAGGTGCATCGAAGAATTGTGAGATGCATGAAAGAGCTTATGTTCTTGTAGCGGAGAAGATTTTTCCTCACATCTAACCAAAGACAAGTGACTTCCAGCTATTTCACATATAAGTGGGGAGTCTACCAAGGAGACACTCTAAGTAGATACTTTTCTTCATCTATCTCTTGCTTCTATCTCTTGTGATCTAAGGCAAAAGTTGTGGATACCCTTGTGGTCCACCGAACATAAGGGATATAAGGTCAAACACCTTTTATACATTGACGACCTTAAACTCTTTGCCTCTTTAAAACAGGACCTTAAAATCCTTGTGATGGCGGTAAATAGGTGCTCTAAAGCAACTGGTATGAACTTTGTACCGGACAAGTGTACCTGCGTCCATCAACAAAGAGGAAAACTAGAAACTGTATCATCGCGTGACAATTAGGATGTTCAACTCGTAGGTGGAAATACCATTTACCATATTTGTAATTGAGAAACATATGGATGCCTTAGAATACCATAAGCCCATTAAAAAAGTATCGCCATATTCTTAGAAAAATTTAACCTTCAGGCTGCATCGGGATTGGTTGCTACAAAGAACCATGATCATAGTTTTTGGAGCCTACAACTTCTCATAATAATAAAATGCCTCGATGGCAGTGATTCAGCAATTGAAAGCGTAGTTCTAACACGATATAGATGGGGTACGGCGTCGTTGATGACCAAAAACTGTGTAAGCCACAAAGAATACAGTTGCGAGACTATTTTTTACAGCAAGCGAGATGTTTTGTTTTAAAACAACATCTATTAAGCGGATTTTGACTAAACCCCCTTGAATTTATCCTTAGAGAAGGCCTTGAATATTAGGGGAAAATTAATTTTGAATTAGAAACTTGGCGGAGACAGAAAACTATCTACGGCGAGCACCCCAAACCGTTAAATCAACATGAAGTTGATAATGAGGCATTCAATATTAGGCTAAGAAAGGGCGTCCTGTTTTCAGAAACGGAAGGATTTGTCATTGCGATTCAGGTCAGGGTGGTCAGCACCAGAGTTTATCGCAAACATGTGTTACATCAAGCCACGGTTGATCGGTGCACATTATGTGGAGATACCAATAAATCTATCTAGCTCATTATTGATGGTTGTAGCTTAATAACTCAGAGAGTATTAACACACAGACGTAATGATGTGGCGGGAATTATACGTCGGCATCTTTCTGTAAATCTAGGCCTCTCAACAGAATTGATGCCTTTCTATAGATAGATTCAAATGGCCGTTTAGGAAATAAGGATTAGATATTCTTTTAGGATGCTACTACCCAGACGGATTATTATATCCGAGCCAATCGAACTCACATCGTGATGCAAGAAAAAAAGGTGAAAGAGGATCTGCAGGTAACCTATACAACCAATATTTATAAGTATAGCAAGCTAAAAAAACGTCATACTCCGTAGCTAAAGAATACTCTTTTAATATTAGTGTTATTCCATCTTCATCACGTATCACAGAATGATACTTCAAAATATCTGGCGCTTTCTTCGCATTGACAAAAAGCGAAAGTAAAAGTACAAAAACTATTATTATTATTATTATTATTATTATTATTATAAGTTAATCCTTTTCTAGAAAATTGAATTAGATAAGAGTTTAGGAAAATATTTCTAATGTTTACTGAGAGTATCGTTATTAATGTCATAGTTTATTCATAAAAAAATAGATTTGAAACCATTTTGAACCAATTTTTAATGCTCGAAATCGAAATCAACATTTAAAATAATTTCATTCGCTTACTTAATTGGAAGTAGATGTTATTCGTGATACATTCTAATATAATTTCCGTTAAATTTTATGTAAGTAACATCAGAGAGAGACCATAATATTATAATATAATATATTATATCGTGTCTATATTATAATTTTAATATCTAGTATCTAGAATTTAATATAACAGAATCTTTATAATATTATGTAATATAATTTCTTATATTTAATAATACTTAGAGAATAAGTATTCCTTCGGGTTTGAAACTCTTCGCCTTAAGTATAATTTTCCTTGTCACCACCAGGAAATACACTGTATTTGCGGATTTATTACGATTAGTTTGTGTACAAGAAAGAAAAAAGTTGTAACAAATTATTAAAGTAAGGATTTCTGTTTTTGATAAAATTTTCCATATAAACGATGTTTATATAATAAAATATATACTTGTTTGTATTTCTTAAAGTTACTGTTGCTTGTTTTACTAAAATTGCCAGGAAGTTTTTTATGCGCTTGTTATTATTAATTAGAAGCTTTTACTGTTAGAAAGGCAAAACCAGGAAAAACACGTCAAGCACCAGCTTAAGAGAAAGCTGAGTGATATAAAAAAAAGAAATATATGCAATATATATAAACTTTGAATTTTTTGTGATATTTCGCAATACTTCATTGTAATGATAATAAATGAGGTAATATATTTTGTTTTAACTATTTAATTTCTGAACTGTTATATTCTTAATGGTCGAAATATACATTTCAGTATTGAATAAACAACCGACTGACACTTAAAATAAAAGGTAAATGTCGATTATTTCAAATTTAGTAATAAAGTTTAGAATCATTTTTAAAAAGTTTGTATTATTTTTTTGCAAACACTCGTTATATTATCTTAATTGAGAAGATTCCTAAAGAGAAGATTCATAAAATATTATTCATTCAATTAAATGTATGTACTTATTAGTTTCAATATTTTGTGCAAACCTCGCGCATGCTCAAAAATATTGATCAAGCTGAAAAATGCCATTCTGCCTGAATTTAGAATGTAGAAGAAAAGTTTGAAATGTGTGCCGCTTTAAGGTTTGTTTTGCAATTCTCATTGTTGAAAAAATTACACTTTCCATGTAGATGCCCATATACATTTACGTATAACTTTAAGATAATAAATATAATTATAAATTTATTTTAATTGTAATTTTATTATGGAAAAATGGCACATTACTGTTACAAAGCACTACTGCTATCCAACTAAAATTAATATAATAACAGTCATCAGTTAAATATTTTTAATCGACTTATGGGAGTAATTGATGACAATAAAGTCGGAAAAAAATGCAAAAATAAAAAATAATTGTGATTGAAAAAATTTAGTTTTCAGAGATTTAAGGTAATGGGGCTCTCATTTTATTAAACTTGTAGCAATACATGTTCTTTCACGTAAGTCTCTTTAAACGAATTCATTTTCTAATATTGGAACATTTTGTCAGAGATTTACAGATCTTTCATTTTACCCTTACCATTTTTAACTTTTTTTTGCATGCCAAGATGACCCCCATCATTTTTACCTGAAACACTTTATATCCTTTGTTATTTTCTGCTGACTGAAGCATATCTATTTGATAAAATTATTGATTTTTCATTGTTATTTTTCACGAATAAAACAAAAAGTGCGCGTCATATCAAGAAGTGATTAATAACGAATTTTTAGATCTTTTTTTGTATCACATTTTTTTTAATTCATATTTTTTGGTATCCTTCATAGTTTTACCAAAAAATTGAATTATTTATTTTGTATTATTTTTTGTGCAATCAAAATTTGAATTTTCGAGTTTTCAAGAAAATCATAAAGTTCTTATGATATTCTTTAAGGGCTATCAAAAAGCAATGTTTTTTTCTCCTGCCTGTTTTTCATATCGTGCGCTGTTAGGCTAAAAATTTTGATTTTCGATTGATTTAAAAATTTTTGAAAATGCTATGACTCTCAAAATGTTATTTTTATCAAAAAAAGTCATCATGATAAATTGTTCGCCTCTTCTAATACTATAAAAATCTGCACGTAGAATTTTTAAATTCAGAAAGTAGTGGTCTCAAAAAATGTCATAATGCGCTCACGTTTTGAATTTTTATCGAAAATGGCTGGTTAACGAACTCGACCTTTTTTAGGACATAAAAAAAGTGCGCTAAGGATCCATTTAACCCGTTCATTTTTTCGAGAGTTATCGTGTTCACGGAAGGACGTACAGACAGACAGACATGCAAGCGCCATCGTAAAAACTTGATTTTCGGATCGAGGAGGTCCTGAAACGTGGGGACCCGTTGAAAAACTGTGGTGTCCCATTTCCGACAATTCTAATACTTTCTCGATCATAAATGATGAGAATGTAAAAATATGTATATTTGTGTGTGAATAAAGTGTCTTGAAAGCTAAGTATACTTTCGAAATTATAAAATGTTTGAAGCGATTACTATTACGCATGTAACAAACAATATATTTTTTTAAACATGCTAAGTTTCAGTTTGGAGAAAACTGTATAGCACACGTATTTTCAAAGTAACAATTTGTTTTCATTAAACTCCAAAAACTAACTTATATTTCATTAAAAGCATTTAATAAATACAATTTATAAACATTTTTGTCTATCTTATGATAATTATCAATTTGCGCGTTGAAGTTGTACAGTGATAATTTTGGAGAGAATTTAAAATCTTGTGAAAAGCCAAACATTATTAGGATGCCTTTTCATGGAAACCTGTTTTGAATTAATCTTTGGATTAATTTGACCCACCGAATTCGTATCCAGGTTATGAACCAATGAAATTTGCCATGAGCCAACAAAATAGCTAGAAATTAATCCAGTGAAAAATATTAATTCCACGATTAAGTCAAAACAGGCCACCATCAAAGGTCATCATTTTGAAAGAGATGCCATTTTTGTAATTGGGCACAAATTGAAAATGTTCTAGATTAATTAATGAAAATGTTAAAAAAATGTCACATTTAACAGTAGTACGTAAATATATTTGGAATATAAACTCTTCTAATTAACTGCTTTCTTCAATACAAGTATAACTGATCAATCAGTTATATCATTGCAGATATAAATAACTGATTAAATTAGTAATTTTCGTTTTACTAATTCAATCAATACAATGCTACTAATTGTAAGTGACTTAATTTTAGATGCAGAAATTAGTAGAATTTAACTGAGAATCAGTAATATTTTTTAATTTCAAATTTAGAGAGTACTTATATTACAGAAAACAAAAATTAATTTTTATTTCTGAAGATATTTAATAGAGGGTCCAATATTATAATGAAAATTATTACTAATATCAATTTTGTATGCAAAAAATGATAATCATGAAGTTTCAATTTTAAAAGAAAATAAACCATAGGTATAAATTCGAAAAGATCATTTAAGAATTTTTATATTGACTCTTACCTGGCTGGGGAATCATTTTTCTTCCCAATAAAAACTAAAAAGCCCTTTTATGGATGGTTAATATAAATATAATTATTATCATATAAAAAATATAGCTTTTTACATTTTCTTCGGAGTAGGTATTAGATTTGTGTAACATTTGACTCACCCAGTTTTTGTCAAATTTCTATTTTTTTAGACCCCCTGAATCCGAAAAACAGGGTTTTATGAATGTGTTTGTCTGCCTGTATATCTGTTCGTATATACGAGGTGTGATAAAAAAATAACGAGACTTTTCGTTTTCTGCCAATAATATTTATCTATTCGTGAATATCTTTTTTGTCCACTTCAAAGTAGTCCCCCTCGGATATAATGCACTTATGCCAGCGCGTTTTCCAATCTTCATAGCACTTTTGAAATTTACTTTTCGATATGGCATTCAGCTGCTTCAGCGATTCTGCTTTTATTTCATGGATGTCGTCAAAACGGCTTCCTTTCATGGACTACTTCATCTTCGGGAATAGGAAAAAATCACAGGGAGCCATGTCCGTCGAATATGGTGGTTGTGGCATCAATACGGTGTTCTGTTTGGCCAAAAACTCACGAACAAACATTGAAGCATGAGCAGGTGCAGTATCGTTGTGCAGTCGCCATGACTGATTTTGCCACAAAATTGGTAGTTTTTTTCGAATTGCTTCACGCAAACGATGTAAAACTCCTACATAATATTCTTTATTGACCGTTTGACCTTTAGGTAAGAACTCATAATCCACTAAACCGTTTAAATCGAAAGAACACAGTGAGCAAAAAGACGATTGAGCCTTAGTTTCGACATCATATCGATAAACCCATAATTCATCACCTGTTATGGTTCGATCGAGCAATGCAGGGTCGCTTTTTACTTAATTCAGTGAATTTTGAGCGATGACATGGCGATATTGCTTTTGGTCGAAATTCAGTAGTTTCGGGACAAATTTTGCTGCCACACGTTTCATGTGTAAAACATCCGTAAAAATTGCTTAACATGAGCCGTATGATATATCGACATCCTCAGCAACTTTTCTAATAGTAATTCGATGATCGCTTATAATCATTTTTTCCACTTTCTCGACAGTATTGTCCGTTACCGATGTGCGAGGACACCCAGAGCGCTCGTCATCTTGAACGTCTTCCCGACCATTTTTAAAATATTTATATGACTCGAAAACTCTTGCTCAGCTCATAGCCGAATCACCAAAAGCGGCTTTTAATATTTATAAAAAATTACTGCACTTTATGCCATTTTTGTAACAAAACTTGATGCAAATTCTCTGATACATTTTTTCCAAAAGTGAAAAATCGCTGAGCACATTAAAACATGTATAACTTCACTGAAAGCTGATGGCAGAGTAAACATGCAATATGGCTCACAATGTCCATAAATATCTAGACAAGTGTAGCAACATAACAAAAAAAAAGTTGCCAAACGGACGAATACAGTCCGGGAAATTTGAAAAGTCCCGTTATTTTTTATCAAACCTCGCATGTGTCTATGTAATTTACGTATGTATTAGATTGGCCTTTGGTACACCACTGTTTTAGTGACCTAACTAAAGGTCAAGTTCGTTATCCAGCCATTTCGGATAAAAACTCAAAAAGTAGGTGCACTTTGAATATTTTTGAGACCACTTTTTTCAAACTTCAAAAATTCTTTTTACGAATATTCATAGTAATCAAAAATACGAACAATTTATTCTAATGATTTTTTTCACAAAATCAAAAGATACCAAAGTTATAGCATTTACACTTATTTAGTGACCTAACTAAAGTTTAAGTTCGTTAGCTAGCCATTTTGGATAAAAACTCAAAAAGGAAGTGCACTTTGAATATTTTTGAGACCACCTTTTTCAAACTTCAGAAATTCTCTTTACGAATATTCATAGTATTTAAAAATACGAACACTTTATTCTAATGACTTTTCACAAAACCAAAAGATACCAGAGTTATAGCATTTACAAAATTCCAAAAACATAAAAACAAACATATAAAGCCAAATAACGGACGATATGAAAAAAGCCAAGAGAAGAAAAATGTTGGTTTTTAAATGTCCTACAAGATTATTATAACAGCTTCTTGTGTTTTCTTGAAAAATCGAAAATTAAAATATTGACAGGATAAAAAAGAATGAAAAATCCAAAAATTATATTTTTTCATTCAACAATTTTACAGTATTCCAAAAATTCTTAAATATATAAATGTATTTTCAAAAAGTATATAACATAATACTCATATAACACTCGCCAGCCCAAGGCGCGCTCAAACTTGCGAGCGAAGCAGCGCGTGATGAGAATTTTCCCGTGAGGCGGATAGATTTTTTTACCAGAAAAGTACTTATCTGAAAAAAATCTTCTACACTGAAGTCTACTTGAAAAATATACGTTTTATACTTGCACAATTTGAAAATTTCCGATCATATCTAGCTTTAATCAAGTTTACTGTCAAGGGCAGTTTGCTATATATTTTGGGGGAATGTCCGTCGACAATTTTAAGCCTAATACGAAAACGATCCTTTCATCGCCTTTTAAAATATTGATATTTATTTATGTCTTATTTACGAAGAATACATATTCTTCATATTTTTAATTATTTAAATCGGTGAACCGGCAAAAATATTAAGGCATTTCATTACATGTTTACTTTTAGTCGTGTAGAATGAAATAGGGTAGTGTTTTATGTATAAATATAAACTATTATTATAAATTGATTATTACTTAATTCTCAATTTAGGAATAAATAATAAAACTAGTTAATAAATAGTACCTGAACTAAGAATAAATATTAAATATGTGAAAACTACATGTCAGTCACGGAAGAAATCGTGCCTCATCAGAAAAAAAACATTCTTGTTATTTCCAGATTCTATTAAACATTATTAGTACTACACCAAACTTATATAAATCATTTAACTTATAAATACATCGTTGGCACATATGCAAAATTCAGATTAATTAGTTACATCGAATCACAATAAAGTACATGTATTATAATCATATGCTTTTAACGCTAATAAAAATCGGAAACACTGCCACCTAGGACTGACGAATTTTATATCCCCAACAATTAAACGACAAAGCTTGTACTGTTAAAAAAAATCTGGAATAGGAAGTACGAGTACGCAAGGGCTGTAAGTGGACTTATAAATTAATAAGAACTATATATAAACATTTTTCTCTTGAAATTATATAGTATTTAATATAATGTATTATTTATAGTAATTAATAAACAATAATAATCATTATTACATATAATATTTAAACTGTTTAATTTACGATATTTGAAATGTTGGATGTTCTATATACTTATGTGCATTTTGAATTTGAACACGGAGAAAAATGGCTAGTTGGGCCAACTAGATGAATCTAGTTACGCGCGTCTGGTAAATTTAACGCAGAAATTT
>JAAAKG020212272.1:0-22458 GCA_010014905.2 Druon quercuslanigerum | reverse complement strand
ATAAAGCACTTTTAAATCTTGTATAATCACCTTTTAGAATATCCTATATCATCTTAGTCTTAACACGAATGATATTTTTGAACCCAACAAAATAGTTCACTAAAAAAAATCAAAATTTTTTCTTAATGTTATAATAAATCTTAAATAATATAATATATATATATATTATATATACTATTTATATTATATATATTACCTTTCGTTATGAAACTTTATATCGTCTTGTGCAGAACCAAAAACTTAAAATATTTTTTGACTGAAATGAAGACTGATGAAGGAAGAAATGATTGAAAGCTAAATTAACGATTATTCTTAAATTGAGAAGTATTTTAAAAAATCAATATTAAATATACATTTTTAAAGTAATTTAATCCATATATTACATTGAATTCCTTGATATAATTTCGTTATAAGCAGAAAAGATAAAAAATCACTTATTAAAAAACCCAATTTTTAAATATTTTTCTATTGGAATAAAAAGTATATTTTTAAAAAGGATTTAAACCATTTATTGTAAATTTCGGAAAAATAGTGTTGACTATCGTTACAAAATTAGGCAATCCTTCTCGAAACTGTCATGATATTACCATATGACCATTATGATCAGTATATGCAATATGGCAGTAAAAGAGAACACTTTAAACTGTTTGTCTTTAAAATTTTGTTAAATCAAGTCCATTGCATTTTATATGATTTTAAGACTTAATTTTGATATTCTTTTAATGAGATAGCGATCCCTAGATAGCCATTCCGAGAATTGACGCTATGCTGTAGATAGGAAAAAGGTAGGTAAAATGTGCTACGGGAAGTGTACGGTGGTCATTCTAGCGTGAACAAAGAATACCATTTACATCAGAAGCGGCAGTCTCTCGGGTTTATTTCCCACCACCGCAAACTACAGAACCAGCGCAATAGAAGGGTTACACTGTTAAATCATTCTTTTGACCGTCACTAGGAAACAAACATTTTAAAGAACCTTCAAAATTTCTTAAAATATCTTCAAATCTTTTAAAAGTTCATTAAATCCGTCGTCTTTATCATAATCAATTAAAAATGGGTGAAACCCCGTAAAATCTCATATATTTGGTTGAAATCCTTTGTAATTGTATGAATACCTCATAATTTTTTAAATCTGTTAAAATTCTTGAAATAATTTAAAACACAGTGAATCTTGTAGTTAGTGCCGGTTCTGGGACTAACCTTGGACCTAACTCCCCAGACAAAGCTTCACTCCGAATGGAAACAGTGAAGTGTTAGTGACGCTGACCCGCGTCAATTCTCGGAAGAACAAACTCTGGGGACCCTATCTTTTTGGTTCACTGTAGTTTGGAGTCCCTAGACATGTTTTAAAATCTCTTGAAACCTTTTAAAACCACTTAAAACCTTTAGAAGTTTTATAATATTCCGTAAAATATTTGGAACCTATTGAAAACTTTTATAAAATCGTTTAAAAATGTCTGAATTCTTTCAAGTTTCATCAAATTAGTTGAAATTCATAAAAATGAAATCATAAGTGTTTTTGAAACCCCCTCGAAATTTCATTGAATCACTTGAGGTATTTAGAAAATCTGTGAAATCTCATGAAATGTTTTAATGTTACATGCAATCATTTTAGAAATGCGCTATGAAATCTCTTGAAAATTTTTAATTTACTTTGTAAATCAATTAAATCTTTTGCATTACTTTGCAGGCCACTAAAAGTCCTTGAAATCATTAAACTTTCTTTACAGTCTCTAGAAATTGTTTTAAATCACTTGAAATCTTTTTTAAATCCTATAAAATCTCGAATCATTCTTCGCATTATTCTAAACTGGTCTCAAATACCTGGAAACCCTTTGCAATTTCTCAAAATCTCTTGGCATCTGTTAAAATGACTTGAAATAATTAGAAGACCCTTGGAATATTAAAAAAAAATTCGGAAATGTTGAATTTTGTTTAACTCATTAAAATACAAAGATAAAGTTTATCAAGAATTAATTGTAAAAAAATCATTTTTTTATGAAAGAAAATTATGTTTGATTGACTTTTTGAAATAGATCATTTAAAATTTGTATTTGTAAAGAACAAAGAAATATCCCGCTACTATAACAATTAAAAATTGAATTAGCAGTAGTTGTAAACAAACTGAAAGTCAAGAGTGGATTTCAATTTTATATTTTAAATACATGTATGTAATAAGTTGAACATTTTCAAATGATTCAAAAACCAAACGGGTTTTTTCTATATATTTGGTAACATTAATTTTTTTAGATACATAGGATATATTCAACAGCTTCATTATTTTGTTGTCATATAGAAATGCGATGATAATATTTTTTCTCTATACCTTATAATGCTCTGTAATGTCAGCCCCAGTTCCATGTGTCTATAACATTATTCCATCCAGTCAAAATATTAACCGGATAATCGAGTCCCCCACTATGACTTCTGTGTACAGTAAGAGCTCCCCGAGATACTTTTGGTTGCAAAGTTAAAAAAAGTCCTCTCGTTACGAATACCTTGGTTACTTTTTCATTTGTATCTCAGAATCTATTTCTCAGAAATTTTGTTTAACATGTACATTTTCTATTTTGAAGCTAGATCCCTTGAAAGTAAAAAGAAATATTTGGATCGAATCAGAACTTATACTACTAATTTTTGCTAGAAAGTGTCTTTTTTTTAAAGGAAATTGCCTAGAATTTCCATATGTTAATCAAAAATTATCAAGGCCGACCAGTGTCATCATTTTTGCTCAAACTTTTGGAAAATTTATATCAACCATATAATATAGTATTAATTATAATTTAATATATTTTAAATTATTCATAAACTTAGTTGGTTTATTGTTTATTTATTTTAAGCTTTCTTAATAATACATTTTTAACCCCTTAAAGCCACAATTTTGAATTTATTCGCCATCTTTTTTTGATAATTTCACAAGTACCGTAAACAGTATCATTATCTTGGTAAGCATTTTTTAAACCTGCTGCTTATTGCTTATATTTATTGTTATCAACGAATAACCTTTATTGAATAAACTGATTTTATTTTTAAATGTTGTTGGTTATCTTTGGCACCAACTAAAACTTGTTACTTTCTGCATATTTTCTTATATAATGAGCGATTATTTAATCATAACCTTATAAACAATATATTGCGGCTTTTTATGTAGCGCAGATTTATCAATAATATATTGTTTATAAGTCTGTGAATAAATAGTGGTTCTTCGTATGAGAAAATATCAAGCGAGTACAAAGTTTTGTTTGTGTTGGGGATTAAGAAGAAATTTTTAAAAATCGATTTTGTTAATTGAGGTTTCTTGTTAATAATAGCGGGTATGAAAATCAAGGAGCATATATTAAAAAGGCTAAACAAGATAATGATACTGCTTACGGTCAAAGCAATGTTATAAAAAAGGTTATCTGTAATAACTTCAGAAATATATCTTTTATGTGTCTGTGAATAAACAATAGCTGGTTTTACTATAAAATATTAAGAGAATAACAAATTTTATTTTTTGCCAATAATTATCAGCAGAATAAAAAAAAATAATGTTTTAAATTGAGGTTTTCGTTAGTAACAATAGTACAGTAATTATAATAAATAGTTAGCAAAAATATGAAGATAGTGAAGTTTTACTTTACGCTATTTATTGACAACAAAATTAATTTAAAACCTGTATTTGAGGGTTTTTGTGTATAGAAATTCTTATTAACAATGAGCCGAGAGAGTTTACAAACAAGAAATAATGTAAATAAAAGTAAGTATGGATTTTTCAATAGTTTTAGTAAAAAATTTGATAATGGTCGCTTTTGACGAGGTTTTCATTTGATCAGAAGATTTTTTGCTTTCAAGAGCTCTAGCAACACGTTCTTAAATAAATCTGTGCAAATATATCAGTTATGTTAGTAAATTATTTATTTTGTAACGCTTTAACTAGAAAATGGTTCGCACAGAAGAAAAATATTTTATTTTTGCTCATAGATGCTCAAAATGGGTTTTGAAATTTAAAAAAATAATAAATAATGAAATTGTAAAAAACATTGTTTAAACAAAAACTGACCATGATTTCGATCCCTTAGTTCACACAGAAGTTTTACTGGCGACGGAAGAAGGAGCCACAAAAAATTTGTGACGAGAAGACGGAAAAGGGAACTGGGGAAACTTTTTCGTGCCGTGCCGTCCGGGAAGTGCGACAGTCGTTTTGCGTGAGAAGGAACTATTACAATGTCTTAATTGATCTGCAGAAACTCCAAATTGCTGGGCAAATACAGGAATGAACTCCACTTGCGATGATTGCCCTTTTTGTCGACCATCATTATCACTACCTACGAGTCACGACTGTTTGAGCATAACTTCGAAATTTACATTTCACTTCCGGTTACTGGGCGGTCAAGAAGGGACCTCACGTTCGAGAATGAGGGTGTCAAACCACTATTTCAAGCACGAATGCCTTCATGTAACACTCGTGATACAACCTGATAAAAAGAAACAACAAGATCATGACGTTGATAAATGCTAGATTGTTAATCATAAAAATGATCATGAATTTGAATTCTCTCTACAGTTGAGTAGATATAGCCGATTACATAATATTATTATTATGAATAGCAACATTAATCGCGCGACTTGCGCGTTTGATTTATTCTTTTCAAGGTCGAGATAATGTTTAATACTAGTTCGAAATGATAAGTAAATTATCATAAAATTATAAAGGACCTATTCATAAATCATACCACGAAATTTTTTGTGATTCGTTATTATGGTGGAATTCTGAATTTATTCACGATAATCTTGTTTTCTAACATTACCCATAACGTGCACAGTACAAGTACCCTGTTTAGAATTGTCAATACCTGCTCCTTATTTTTGAATACACCTATCGCCATTAAGAAAAAGCTTAATTGACAAAATTGTTTTTTTAATCATTTATTTTTTGTAATCTTTGGCCAAAAAAACTTTTTACTTTCTCGATATTGTTTAGATTATTTAGAGCCTTCATTAGCGAAAGCTTTTTTTATAACGTGAATTCTACCATAAAGTGTTTAATTATCTTGGTTGGCGTTTTAAATACCTGCTCCTAGTATATTAAAATTTCTATTCACAAAGACTATCAGCTGACGCAATTTATTACATTTTTTTTGGGTATCTTAGGTGCGAGATAAAAATTTTTGCTCTCTTGTAATTTTCTCATACCAAGAGCGATTATCTATTAATAGCCTCATGGCTCTCACCCACTAAGATACGCAGAGACGATATTCTTTTCTTCATAACCTCTACAAGTGATTTCCGACGTAATTCTTACACTTATAAGATGCATTTTTCGCGCATGAAGTCATATATTTTTTCATTTTATAGTTTTTTATGTGCCAATGATTAACAGCAAATTGAAAAAAACAAAATTTTTCTCAATACGTTATCGCGAATAACTTCAAAATTGATGCTTCTAGGGGAGCGTAAATTATTGAAAAATATATTATTAACATGGCTGTAAATAAGTAATGGCTTATTGTTGAAGAATAATAAAAAATATGAATAATGGTATGTAAAGGTTCGCAAAAGGTTTAGCAAGAATTCTAAAACTGGTCGGTCTTGATGATTTTTTATAAACAAATTAGAATTTTAGTCGATTTTCTCTAGAATTTTTTTTTAACAAAAAATAGGGCGATGCGTGTTCATTCAATAGGGCGTGTCGAAAAAAAGTTGTTTGCACAAAGTTCTAATAGCAATGAAAACTTACTTTTTGAAGTCAAAAACACTCCCCTACAGTTTTCTTTAGGGGAGTGTGCTCCTAAAACTTCATAAAATGTTAACAGCAACATTTTTTTTTGTTATTTAAATTATCAATAAAGATAGTTCAAAGCAAGTCGATTTATACCCATACAGTGATTATTCCGCTCTCGACTATTTAAACATATAAATGTGTGATATATTTACATTAATGGGAATGCATTTGAAATTTGTTGCAATAATAATACATGATAAATATTAACATTAAAATAATTTCCTGTGTAAGAATAATCAGAAAACGTCGAATTTTTTCGATTTTTTGAAACTTCAGAGTCAATTCGGAAACGTAAACAATATTTTAACGAAATTATCGCTTTACAGGTATAAATCATCTAACTTTGAAATATTTTTATTGTTCATTTAATTAAGAACAAAAAATTTTACTGTTCAAATTTGAAAAAGTGCTTCGTTTTTGGAGATTTTTAGCTACATCTACGATCCAGAAAGGGAAGGATTTTTTAAAATAAACTTTAGAAGAGTGTTTTTGACAGCCAAAAGAAAGTTTTCATTGCTATTAGAACTTCGCGCAAATAAATTTTTGTTTTTTTGATAAGCCCTAATGTAGAAGTTTTAAATTATTCTGGGCAACAAATTCAGAAACACAACTGAGTACATATATGTTAATTTTCTTTAAATCACTTGTTTCTAACGCATAAAGGTTAGAAGCTACGCAAAATTATTTATTTATTCCTTAATGACATAGAGAACAGGGAGTTCATTTCGTAAAAGCTGAAAAATCAATTCTGTGATATATAAATATTAATTTAGTGCGATAGCAGGTAAAAATCGGGGGAAAAATATATAAATTGATACTGACGATACGTATTTTTTATTTCAATATGACAAGCAAACTTTTCGAGAAAATTAAAAAAAATGTATGTTCATAAAAAAGGACCATTTTTTAATTGCTTATACTGCAATATTAAACAAAGATATGAAAATTCATACGAAAGATACAATGTGGGCCTTTTCCTCAACTTTCTAATAAAGTATACTGAAATCCACTTTAATTATTGATTCAATAGTATAAATAAAATATTTATAAACAAATAGATTTTTTTAATTTGTACCTTTTTTTGTTTTATTTTTTTATTTTAAAGAGCGGACTAAACGTTTTTCTTGATCTGGTAAAAATTTGGGGGTCGGTAGTCAAATACTTTTGAAGCAATGAATTTTTGAATAGCGGTGAAGCCCTTCCTACCTATCCCACGGGCTTTCAGGTCCATTCGTGTACCTGCCTCACCTGAGGGGAGCAGGTTTTCCGAGTTTTCCGTGATATTTTGCTAAATTTATATTCATTTTACACAAAATTCAGTTTACAGCGTTTAAAAAATCAATTTTCAGTTCTCCATGTATAATGAGTTTTTGTGCAACGTATCAGTCACAGATGATCTTCTGTGTATGTCGACATTTCGTCACAGAAAAATACTTTTGTAGCTTGGGGAACCTCGTTCTAATTATGAAAATTTTAATTTTATATTATTTGATGTAGAGCATTTTAAAGAAAAAAATTATGTATTTTTTGAAATGAATTGTTTAGACATTCATCTCGTCATACAAAAGAAACCTACCTGTAGAAATCATTTGAGAAATAATATTCTCTTTCCAAAACTTAAGAAATTTAAATTAGATTAAAATCCTAATTAAAAATCTTATTATTCTCTCTTCATTTAAGAATTATTTGGGAAAAGGTAAAAAAACAGTTCGATCAGTTGTAAATAATAAGCCATCAAGTTCGTCTTTTATTTATTATTTAAATTATTAGATTATAGTACGAAATTTTCTCATAATTACCTTTTTTGTGAAAATTTTCATAACTGATAGGTAACGTTATATTTGAGGCATTCTGAGTCTGTGTTTTTTTGCGGTAAAACAAAGAAAAAGTAGGCAGCTTTGGAGTTTGTTATGCATTATATGACTAAGTCCAATACAATAACATTTAACTAATTTAAAATAAAAAATAACAGTACTGATACAACAAGGTTTACGGACCAACCCTCGTTAGATCTCATGGTCAGGAGCCGACCGGGCACTGGTCAGGATCATTTTTTGTAGAATTTAAACATTTTTTAAGATTCTTTACATTATCAAACACGTAATTATGGATGCTAGATGAAATATTACTTGAAAAGTATGGTTAAAAGATATAGTAGATCAGTGAAATAGAAATGAGCTTTTTTAAATTCTTAAAAAAAACATTAAAATTTTTCGAATCTTTTAATTAATTAAATAAAATTGTTATCAATTCTGCTATGTGCAACAGCATAAATGTGAAAATGTTGATAATTTTTTCTATGATCAGACAATGTTTAGCCTGTACACTATCAAATTTACCGCCATGTATGGCGCCTTCTGCGTCTGGCGCCTGCGCGTAGACTCACAGTAATTTGTAGTTTCGCACCTCAAACGACGATGCACATTGCACCCACTTCGAGTCGTCTCTTCGAAGTTGGCAAATGAAATCGAAATCTTTAATTAAAATCAACCTTATTTCAGTAATCAGCTTGAAAACTCCACTTAGTGCGTGGACAATTATTATTTTAATTTAAAGTATGCTGTCGCGTATACATTTTTTCCTTTATTCATTCCTATCCTAAAATCATCACAAGTTTTCCAAAATGAAAAAATTGCTAGAAAATTCTATCATCAGTTCTATCTATCACTTTATGTGACTTTTAAAGTTTACTGTATTCTTTATGATGAGCCTTAAAAGACAAAACATCTTACCAATTTCTTGCCTCAAGCAGAATTTTTTAACCGCTTTGTTGCTGGATTACTCGACCGGATTCCGGCCGGGATTGAAGTCGGGGTCCGACCAGTTTCCCGTGACGCTTTTAGCTGGATCCCGGCCAGTTTCCCGGACTACCGCCCGGTTTAATCCGGGGATATCCGGCCTGATCCCTGATTGAATTCCTACACAGTTTTACCCTTTCTTTATTTCTTCGTTTTCTTTGTCTATTTTTAAAAAACAAAAAAAGGCTTGAACAAGTGTAGCAGGAGAACAAAACAGTTTCAAAAATAGCAAAAAAACAGTTTAAAAAAATTAAAAATATGTTTTTCTTCTGAAGAAAAAGAAAATAAAAAACAAAAAATATATGACAATTAGACTACATTAGTACGAATTATTCCCAACATTTTCATAAAAAATGTGGAGTTTTTAAGTGAAGTTTTGTTTATATTTTTTCACAAAACTGGAATAACATTATCTTTTATCAATATATGTTAATTTGCTTATGCATTTAGAAAGAGTGGGAAAACTAGATTAACTGAAACACAAAAAACTTAATATCTTAAGAATTGCAAAATTAGTAAGGTTTGGAATGTGGAAATTTTCCAAAAAATGTGTAAAAAATGTAAAAAAAATTCTAAAATATTACAAATATAGCA
This sequence comes from Druon quercuslanigerum, assembly GCA_010014905.2. Classification (NCBI taxonomy): domain Eukaryota; kingdom Metazoa; phylum Arthropoda; class Insecta; order Hymenoptera; family Cynipidae; genus Druon; species Druon quercuslanigerum. The sequence continues at coordinate 13,302 of JAAAKG020212272.1, read as the reverse complement.
CTGCTGAAATGTTAAAAAGTAATTTCAAATTTGATGTTTATCATTACGAAGGCTTATAATATCTAGGTGTTTCCTACCATTTCCCAGAAGGGTTTTACATTGAAACAACATATATGGATCGCGAGTACGTTTTTAGAATAATCTTATCTGAAGGTTTGTGTCCACTCACGGTTCCTATAGAAGAAATGAATAGCAACTACATAAGAGTTAAAATACACACAAATGGCAATAATGCTAAAGAAATTGTACCAATATCAAATAAGGATCATCTGAATAGTTTCGTATTTTGAGGAATTTTTTTCATAAATTTTCGAAAATAAGTGAGTACCCATAATATTGAGTTACTTAGAAATAAAATAATTTCAAATAAAAAAAATGAATTTTTTTATTTCAAAATAAATATGTCACCTTAATAGGAACATTAGTTCACATTGTTTTGGTCTTACGATCAATTTAGAAATAAAAAAGACAAGGAGTATTCCGAGTCCATATTTTAATAGAAACTTAAACAAATTACATCATGCGACGTTTCGACCTTAATCTGTCGGTCATCCTCAGGCAAATTATACCTAAAACCAATTGATATTAAAAAAGTTAGCTAATTTAAAAAAATTAACAATGTCGTAGAAAAAATAATTAAAAGCAAAAGTTTAATTACGTCATATTTTATATAGTTATAGAACGTCAAAAATGGTTGTTTCGATTAAAATAGGCTTTGCAACGATTTGGATATCACTTTTAGGTACATATTTTTTTAGGGAAAAAACATCAAAAAACAAAGAGGCTCCCAATAATTAGAGTACACATTTTTTAAAAAAATTACTGAACGAAACCACAATATTGAAAAGACGGACAACCGAGTAATGGTAACAGGAAGCTAAACATGGGTATGTTGGATATATAGTACAAAGTTTTCGATATAGAGTGCCTAAATTCAATTTCAACGAAAAAACCGCGCCAAGTCATTTAGGAATTTAAATATTCAATTTATTATACTATGTCAACTTTAAGTTATATTGAGTATTTCTGTTTTTAAATTAATGGAATAGTTTTTATATTTATTAATAAAAATCGATTCTAAAATTCTACGTTTGTAAGTTTTGTTTTCTTTTGCTAAAATCTTTATATTATCGAAAACAAAATCAAAAAGGTGATTAAAATTCCACGATGGTTGTGACAAACCTGTGTTCAAATTACTAATCCTGCAATCTCTTTTGTGTTTAGTTATTCTTGTTTTTAATCATCTACCTGTTTCACCAATGTAAATTTTATTACAACCTTTGCATTTTATTAAGTAAACTACGTTTGACAAATTTAAAATTTTTTAAAAATCTTTCTGGTTTATAAAGCAATTTTCCAATTTATGATTGTTTTTAAAATATACATTAACGTTAAATTTTTTAAAAGCACTTTTTAATCTCTCTGATAAACCTTGCACATATGGGGACGAAACATGTAAATCAGTTTTTTTGTGATTATCTAAATATAAAATCGCATAGTTTTATGCATCTGTTTACTAGTCCTTTTATTAATCCAACTTTTTGGTTAAATTGATGGTGTGAATTATAATTTAAATATTGCCCTGACTATGAAGATTTTTGTATCAATTGGCAATGAAAGCTCCATTTATAGTTTTTATAATTGATACATCCAAATAATTTCAGGTGTTATTATTTTCCAATTCAAAAGTAAATTGTAAAGATTCTTCGATACTATTAAGTGCATTAATTATTTTCTTGAATTTTATCAGTGGGAACTATAGTGAAGTTAGTTTTGATAATGCTCTATTTTCTAGATCCTCTAAAATGAGATTGGAAGCAACTGGAGATAAGGAAGATCCCATAGGACAATCTAATATTTGTTTATAAAACTTTTGGTTAAAAGAGAAAACAGTATTATTAAATAATATTCTAACAGCTATTAAAATTTCAGAATTAGATATTTTTGTTAAATTTTTATATACTTGTAACTTTTCTTCTATGCAATCAGAAAGTAAATCTAACGGTATCTTGTCAAATATGGAAACCACATCTAAAGATAATAATGAGGGGGTACTAGGTACATTAATATTCTTCATATTTTCTTTAAAATCCCAACTATCTTTAATGAAAGAGTGAGTTGTACTAGAAACAGATTTTAAAATTTTAGATAAAAATTTGGCTAAATTGTAGGTAGGTGATCCTATGGAAGACACTATTAATCTCCATTTCAGATTAGGTTTGTGAACTTTAGGAAGGGCAAAAGCCTTAGCAACAACACTTCCGTGATTTTTTAAAGGATAAGCTAAATTCTCATTTATATACCTCTTATATTCCCATTCTGATATAATATCATTGCATTTGTTTTCAATTGTTGGAACTAAGCTGGTGTTAACTTTTTTGTATGATATGTCATTTTGCAATAAATTTTCGAGTGTGTTGTTATAATCATTTCTATTAGCTGCAACTGAAATATTACCTTTGTCTGCTTTAACAAATATTATCTCTTTATGGTCATTTTGAGATTTTTTGACAATTTTTGACGTTCGATAATTATATAAAATTTGAGGTAATTAAACATTTGCTTTTAATTATTATTTTTACGGCACTGTTAATTTTTTTTAAATTACCTTACTTTTTTTACATCAATTTGTATTAAGTATAATTTGTCTGAGGATGACCGACAGATTAAGGTCGAAACGTCGCATGATGTAATTTGTTTAAATTTGTATTAAAATGTTGACTCGGAATATTCCTTGTCTTTTTCATTTCTAAATTGATCGTAAGACCAAAACAATGTGAACTAATGTTTTTATTAGGGTAACTACTTGGAACGATCGAAGAAAGTATTTTTGCTTCTTAAATTATCGAGAAGTTTTAATTTTTATTAAAATAAATATGTATCGACAAAATTTGCGCAAAGAAAAATTATTTCATTCATATTAATATTATGTACTGAATCACGCAGAAAAGAATTCTGCTAAGGTTACAGGGTTTTCAGTTAAAAAAGGGACCGCATAGATTTTCTGTAATGATTACCGAACTTTCTGCAGAGTTTACCAAATTTTCCGGTAATTTATAAATTTCCGGGCATTTTATATAACATTTACATATTTTTTAAATTATATTTTGCAATGTAAAGATGTTAATTGGACGGAAAGTTTTAGTAAATGTCACAGAAAATATCCGTATATATCCGTATATGTAAAACTGATGTATACTAATAAACTACCAGATTGACATGATGGAAAATGTCGCGAGACAATAAATGAGCGAAAAAAGAGCAAATACATAGTTGCCAACATTTGGCATATAAATGGAATAAGAAGAAAACTATTTATTTCAGAGAAAGTAAGAAAGTGTTCAGTGCTTGCTTCGTTTTCATCTCGGTTTTGGGCTCCTTCACTTTGAAGTGATGAAATTGAAATTCCTTCGTTTGACAATTTTCCAATTGAAGTAAAAGTAAAACAAAAAATAAAACTTCCACATTCCTTGAACGGAACTTAAGCTTTTGAGCACGGTGATGTGACGAAAGCACGGATATCCTTTGTTCGAGCAAAACCACCACTTATGGACGCAACGGGAAAAGTGTAATAACGTTCACTACTTTGAGCGGCTGACCGCATTGCATTGGCCGACCACTACCAGTTTACACTACTTGTCTGACTTTTATTGCAAGATGCCGAACTATAAAAGTTTCAGACCTATCTTCGGATTCTTTGCTTCAAACCTATCTCGTTTTATAGGTACAAGGGTACCATAAATAAAGTATTAAATGATTCAATTACATGCATGACAGTGTTCGAGAACTGAATTTTCTTTATTAAAATAGGAGCTTCATATATGCCAGCATATATCTCGATAAAAAGTAGGTTAACAAGAGTTAAATAAGTTATTTTCAAACTGAATTAAGATAAATTCATGGTGACCGTTAGCCCGGAAAGCCAGGAAAGTGCGAAATGAGTAGGATTTTGTTGAGACTGGAAAAAGCCGGGAAATGTCAGTAAACATATTTTTTGGCCAGAAATATAACAAATTTAGGATAAAAAATGTTTCAAGTCGATCAACTGTAATGCAAATAAATTAAGTAATGATTTTTAAAACTCCAATGTAGTTTCGATGTTAAAAATGGAACAATAATTGTACAACATGATTCTAAATCTTCTAAAAATTAAAAGATTATATATTTTAACGTTTTAAATTAATTTTTTAAATTCGAAAGCCTAACTATTTAAACAAATTTAAACGTTTGATTGAAACTTTATAAGCTTATTTCGATTCTACAATTAATAAAAATTACGAACTGCCCACCGTTACGGAATTTTCTGTAAGAATAATTTCTTTTACGGCTTGTAATACTGGTCAGTGCTTGAAAATTGATATATTTGAAAATAAAACGCTTTTATTCATTTGTAAGTCCTATTCAAGTATTTTTACTATAAAAAATATTCCATTTTTGCCCAATTTAGTTTTAAAATGTTTAATTTAAAAAAATGAGTTATTATAAATCTAATATTCAAAACTAAACCTTTTGAAACTGAATTGTTTAAAATAGAAAACCTTGAATCGTTAAAATGTCCGAAGGCTAAATTTAAACTTTGAATGATTCAATTTTAATAAATTCGATGAAAAAATTGTATTCGTATTAGAAAGTGTGGAATTTTAATGTGTAAATGACAATTTAATAATTATTAATTTAAAAAGAATTAAAATTAAAATAATTCAACTGAAAAAAATTATGTATTAAAGAAATTTAAATTTGACAATTCTAATTTTAATAGAACGAAAAAAAATGTTGGTATTTAATTTTTTTCCGAATTGGAGGAGAAAGTTTTTGTTTTTACATTTTTATTAATTTTGTGGTAGAAACATTTTGTATTTTTTACATTTTTGTTGAGATTCAAATAAAGAAATGTATCTTTTTAATTTAGTTGAATTGGAAGAAGGATATTTAACATTTTAAAAATTCTTATTTACTCAAAAAGTTTACTTGAATGGGATAAATTTTTGTTTTTTACTATTTTGAGAATAAAAAATGTATAATTTTTTATTATTAGCATTCTTTTTATCGCATCGCTATCAGAAGTGAGGATTTTAGGTATTGCAAAGGATACCTAAAATAGCAGTTGTTAGCATAAGCCATAAAATTTTTACCTAGGGTACTTAGATTATTCAGGCTGCTTAGGGTATTTTAATATCGTCTCCTTACTTCACGCGCATCCTTGTATCACAAATTACTATATTGAGTTAAAAGGAATGACCTTTTCGCATTCAATTTTTATATGAAATGGAAGAAGCAGTTTTTTCGTTTTTATTATTCTTACTGAGTTGGCATTTTTTGATAACATTTTTATAGAGTTAAAAGCGTTTTTAAAATTTTTAGCGACTTGGAAATGAAAGAATTTTTCGTTTTAATTTTTTTCCTTCAATTTATAAAAATTAAAAATTTTGCAGTTTAAGGCCATGTAATGTTTACTTATTTTATACAAATCCTAGTATACCGAAATTTTGTTTGCAAAAACTTAAGCTTACGCGAATTGTGATATAGATTTACCCATTTGGTACATTATAAATATGTATAAAAGTCACTAAGAAGCTTTCGCATGCTGTTAAATGTTTAGAATGGAAATTGTAGAAATTATTTTTGAAAAGTTTTGGTAATTCTAAAACTGTAGGAGTATAAAAACGGTCCCCAGTACCTTTCATTTAATTTAACTAATTATAATTCAATACAATTGTTAAGGCTTAAGTCTTAAAATCTTAGAGTTCAAAAGAGTTTCATGTTGAGTTCCTCAATATTAAGTTTTTAATTTTTTAATTTCAATGTCCGAGAAAAACTGATTATGAATCTGTAATTTACTCTGATTGAATTAATATATGCAGGGTGGTTTTTCTGAAAGCTGCATCTAGTTATCACGAAAAAAAGGATTAGCTGAAAAAGGGGTTGACCAGTCCTACTGAAATTTCAGAACGTCTGACCAAACTTATAAACAAAAATATTTCACTACTCATCCTGAATTTCTGGACGACGATGCTATGTTTTCTGAAGAAGAGAGTGGAATTTATATCAATAGAGAAGTATAGTCGTATTTCAGTTCTTCCATATAAAATCGAAAAATTAGTGGTAGTCTTAATCCGAGTTGTAACGTCGATGAACGTTACACCTAATACGAGAATAGATAAACCTTAATGGTTAATAAAAATTAGGCTGCCAGAAAAGATAGTAAAATAGAAATAAAAAAAGGTTCATGAACTGTGTTATATAAATTGTTATTTCAGTTTATGAATATAATTATGAATATTCGCAAATTAAAACACTTCCTAGGTAGACGAAAACTTCTTCAATTTCGTACTTTTTTTACTATCTATTATGGTCCAATTTTATTAGCTTTTAATTAGCTGGAATGAATCAAATTTAGTGTGTTTTTATAAAAATGTTACTATTTAGCACATGAATTCTCCAGGAAAGTTCTTTCCACGAAAAGACTCAGAAAATATTTGACTTTTAGAATTTAGTAGTTAAAAATTAATCAATTTTTTATTTGAAACATTCAAAATTCATAATTTAACCTTTTAAATAAAAAATTTGAATCTTATACAATGTCTATGTTTCGAAATGAAAATGAATTTTAAACCCGAAGCTGTTTAAAGTAGATACTAAAGTAGATAATTTTTTATTGAATAACATTTGAAATTATGCAATTCCAAAAAAGGTAGTAACAAAATTCAACAATTTTATATTTAGAACAATTAAAATTCAGCAGGTTCCAAAGGAGCAACAAAACATTGTGGAACTGTTAACGCTTTAAACTTGAAATTTTTTACAATTGAGTGATTTAAATGTTTGATTGTCTTCTTTTTGAATTTTCAAACTAAAGTTAGCCAATTTAATGATTTAACCATTAATCATTTTAACAAAAAAATGTGCAATCCAAAAGAGTTTGAGTTTTAACGTGAACAAGTTTTAGTGCTTTAATTAAAAAATTTTATATTGATGCGATTTTGATTTGAAATTGTCTACTTCTCGAAATTATTCAATCTTAATCTATTGAATTTTAAATTTCATTCAATATAATTATTAGTGCAATAATATTTTAAATATTAAAAGGCCTTAATGTTCATATTACATTATTTTCAACTATTTAGGTTCGAAGTAACCAATTTATCTTTCAAAATTAAAGATTAGGCTAATTAAAAAGATTCCAAATAAAAACAAGAAATCTACTCTCTGAAAATCAATCATTGAAAACTACACCGTTAATTCACATTTAGAGAGCAGGACATTGTTTTTGAGCGAAAAAAAAAACTGAAAAATGCATTAAATTTTATTTTGAACTGCAGGAATGTTTTTAATTGAAAGGCATGTGACACTTATCCGATTGCAAACTTAATGACGTTTTTTTCGGACCATACGCATTCCAAACGAAATGAGATATCAAGTTACTTATACCATTTATTTGTTTGCTTCTACATTAATTTATAGCACCCTTAAGCAACATTAAATTTGTTCACATTTCAAATATTTCTCCTAGACCAAACCATTTTTAAGTTACAGCTTTGTAAACAATTAATTTGTTAAAAAAGAGCATGTTTGCAAACTTATATATAAAGGAATATTCCTCGACAAAATTTTCAACTTGTAACATTGTACATTGTCTATTTCGAAGTATGATCTTTTAGAGGAAAAAGAAACACTTCAATCGAATGTAACTTCTTTTCATAAGCTTTCGTTTAAAAATAGTTATTTCTAATAGGAAATTTGATACCAAATATCAATTTTTAAGCGTAATTAATAAAGGGACATTTCCATTTGATTCAAATAATTGTTTTTTATTTTTAAAGATCTAAATTTGAAATAGACAATGCACAAGTTTAAGAAAACATAAACCAATATTTTTCTAGATAGAATTGACTTAATTCAAAAACTGATGAGGGTTTCTAGAAAATATCCAAGATTTATTATCAAGGGAATTTTTTACATTTAAATAAGATTTTCAAAATAAGTCCGAAAATCCCATTTTTGAGGACTTTTTGGAATTTGTTTATGAAATTTTCGCGAAACATTTCTTATGATGTTCTACGAAGGGTAGAGTAAATTATATGACTTTTTAATGTGAACAAAAGTTACAAATTGTTACCGAAGACTTTGCATAAATCATGCATTGATATCTTTAAACTCATGAGGAGTCCAGCGAAGTAATTAGTGTCAACTCAATATGTTGCACAGTGTACCAAAAAGCACTTCTTTTAACAAAAAGTCGCTGTTTAAAACATTTTCAATAGTCTCATCTTTCTCAACGAAAGAACAAAAATTGAAATACTAAGAATTTTTCAATGTCATATACATTAAATCAACAGCAAATTTTTATTATTTGAACAATTATTATAAACAAAGATTTATTTTTACCTTTTATCCGTGAACAGTCTTAATTTCTTTAGGACATCTACTGCAGAGAGCGTCTAACCATTGATCGGCTGCTGTCATTTTTTTCAGATGAGAAAAGCGGTTAAATATTTAAACAATTTGTATAATTAAATGATAATTTGTTACCCCAATTCCTCAAAAATTTTTTTACTTGAAATTTCTTTATTATGATTTATTTTGAACAATGATTTTCGTTCTCTCTTAAACTGAACAGGTGCAATTTTTACTGTTTGAATCAGTAGGCGTAATATATATTTCATCTTATTATATTGCAGCCCGTTCCTCATTTATTGTTGTGGGAGTAAAGTGCAGTTTGTAAAAGATAAGTTTGCAAAGGTGAGCACAAAAATGATTACTGATAATACTGGTACTGATTAACTAGTAAACGTTACTGAATAAACCAGCTATTTATTTATATTTCTTTGAGTAAACGTATAAAATCTCACTGATTTTCAGAGACACACTTCTCTCAGTTTTAAACCAGTAGGATTTCACTGAAAATCAGTGAGTTTGCACTATTTTATTTTAAGTGAATAAAAAATATACTTATACTATTTCAAAAAAACTCTCCGACTGGTAGTTTGTCATTGCTCAAATTCGCTCCAATGCATATGATCTTGAATATGTTTTTTGTTATTTACTCTTACTTTACCATTATCTTATGTTATTTACAGAACCAATCGTAAAGCGTCATACGTAATATTTAAAATACACAAAGTCAAAAAACACGTGTTAAAAAAAAAACGGGTCTTTTATATTTACTTCGAGGACGGAAAAAGCTACAACGTTTTTATGAAGAGAAAAAAGATGGAAAATTTTCTAGGGGCCAACCCTTTTCAGCGAGAAAAAGTTATGGTTGCAGTTATAGAATCCGATCCCTTAAATGAAACCTTGTATATATGTTCTAATATACTTTTAAATAACTGACGATTTTTCAAATTATAATTTTAGCATGTCAGCTTGTCTTTCGAAGCGAGGTCGTTTGTTCATCAAATGACCGGCTTGTCTCCGGTTAAAATAGATTGTCGTCCCTTCCTCTCGTGTCTCGTATACAAGGCCGTTTCATGACCAGTGGAACGATTTACAGAGAAAAAAAACAGACGAGTGAAGCTCGTCGCTGTGAGAAAAACAATAACCGCCTTCCACCAGAGAAAACGGGATACAAGTTTTCAGAGAAACGGGGGGATGAAGGGTTGAAGGGATGAAGACGAAGCGGTGGTTCGGAGGGAGGTGAGAGTAAACGAGGTGTCCTGGTCAGGATAACGACGAAACAATACAACTACGACTATAGGCTAGCTCCCGGTCTAGCCTTGTCTAAGTCCTACTCACAATTTCTACTCGCTGGTCTGGTTTCCGAGTAATTAAGAAAGTTGAGTCGATTCCTCGTTATTATACACCTCACAGCTCTTGAACGGGAATTTATATCCAATGGGGCCTTCGGCCTCGAGACCTTGTCTTAAAAAGGAATTTATTATTGGAATTCTGCGGAAAATTTTAATTAACCCGTTTCGTGTTCCTTCGCAAGCAACATTCTCCCGGCGATGCCATCTTCCGGATCGAAACCTCCTTTTCTTCTCTATTACCGACCTTCGATTGAAATAGTGTTTCAATCCTACGCTGAGATTTTCAAGTAATTCACTTCCTGCGAATTTACCTACCTCGGGAGTATGAGGAATAGAGCTCATTTCTCAGGTTTATCCTACGTTAACAAAAATACTTGATGTCAATTTTTTAACTGGGAGACAAAAGACCATTGTCTTTTAAAATATTCATAGGTCGAGGTCAAATAGTTGCAAAGCGTTTCTGGCCTCTAAATCTTGGAAACTAATTATATGTATAATATATAAATTATATTATGATGATTATAGTTAAATAAAAATTATGTTATACAAACACCACAGGGCCACCTTTGGAGAAACTGCCATCCACATATATAGTCTACAACCTTTTACCTATTGTAACCTTGTTACCTTAGATAGAATCTGTTTTCTAATTAAGTCCTACGTTTTTTAGGAAATAAAAATTTGGGGGAAAACGGATACAGATGATGAAAATTGAGCGATGAGAAGAGCTATATGCATAAAAAAAAGAACTAAAAGAGAAGCTTCCAATGTATGAGTATAAGAAACCAAATTTGTCTTATTTTTTAAACAATTCTTCATGCTTGAATGCAAGCCATCAGCCTTGAAAAGGAATCGGAATGAAAGAAAAGCTTCTAGTTTAGGGGTTGAAGAAACAGAATCTTCCTTATTTTGCATTATTTTGTAACCACTGATTGCAAAAACTAAAAATGTAACATAGAAAATTTTATTTTTTATCTCACTTCTATATGTTTTAATTTGAGTCAGGCCCCAAGAAAATGCGACTAAAAGAAAAGCTTCTAGCATAGGGGTGGATCTAAATAACCAAATTTTTCTCATTTAAAAAATTTTGTTTAGTCACTGATATCAAAAAAAGTAAACTGTGACATAGCGAACTATAGTTATTATCTCAATTCTGCATGCTTTAATTTTAGCTATCACCGAAAAAATTTGACTAAAACAACAGCTTCCAGTGCAGGAGTTGAAGAAACCAAATTCTATTTATTTTGTATTATTTTGAAACCACTAATAACAAAAGAAGAAAACTGTAACATAGTTAATTTTATTTTTTATCTTAATTCTGCACGCCTTAATTTCATCCACCCACCAAGAAAATCAGACTAGAAGATAAGCTTCCAGAATAGGGGTCTAAAAATCAAATATTTCTCATTTTTTTTTCGACTGACTGTTTGCTGAAATTTTGAACGTGTGAGAGAAAAAGAAAATTATGCTGAAATTCGTTGAAACATTTTCAGTTTGAAGGAATCATTTATTTTAAATGCAAACAAGATTTTTATCGAATTAATACAACTTTTGCAAATTGTGTATTGAGTTTCAGTTATTATGTAGTACGTTTAGTTTACCAATATTTAGAATTTTTGGGTATAAGGGCATGAATAAATAAATTATTTATAACTGGTATATTTAAGTGAAACTTATTGTTCAGTTATGTGTAATTTTGAAAAGATATGCTGGGACATGCTACTGCTGGAACAACGCCGGGTAAATTTCTGCTTGTCAGAAAATAATTTTAAACAGACTTTTTATCTTTCTTACTTCATGACACTTCTTGAGATAAAAAAAATGCAAAATTTGTATAGCGTAAACCAGCATCAAAATTGCAACTTTTTTGGAATTGAATTTTACGCTTTTGACATGAAAGTTTCAAAATATTTGATAATTAAAAATGATACATTAATAAGCTTTGTACGCTCTTACCTTGAAAGCTTTACAACGTTCCAAATAAAAAGCACTCAAGTTCACGTACACCTGTTAAAATAGCTTTAAGAATTGGCAATTTTTAGATTTTTAAATTTTGGAATTGACATTGTATTACGTTTTAGACAATTTTTACACAATTTTTACAGAACGAAAAAATGAGAAAGAAAAAGAGCGAGAACTCCTATCATAGTGTTATTGTTAGGATCTATTGGCAGTTATTGCAAGTGACAGATCTTCGCTGGTGTCTAAGGATTAAAGCTGCTATCCCAGGCCAGATTTAGTCTGTGTACACCATGATTGTGTTCTGGGCTTTCTCACTGCTGGTCATTATTCCAGGATTAAATGAGAATCTTCAGCCCGAGAGGATGGGCTGATGTCGATAAATACTGCAATCAGATCGTAAAGTTTGACATAAATACTTAACGTACCAAATACACCTAGTTACCTCATTTATCCTTTATCAGCATGCCACTTCATGAGCATTTAATCTTTGAAAAATTCTTTAGAACAATTAGGGCAGATGGAAAAGGGGGTGGACTAGTCGTCCCGAAAATGGATTATAGCTAAAAAGGGCGGCTAAGTAAACCTAAATTCTGTGATAGTAGAACAAATAATATTTTTGATATTCCTGTATATTTCTTTAGGAATTATTCTCAAATTAAATATAAATTAATATTGAACAATTTTTTCTTTGAGATTTGAACAAAAAAACTTTCGATATTAAGTAGTAATTGACTCCCCACATGGAAAAATTTGTAGTTTAAACAATTACAATTAGCTATGTCACGTTATGAGTTTCGAATAAGTCGAAACTTCATGTGCACATTCTTGGCTAGTAAGAAATACGGGTAAATTAAATAAATTTTAATCCTTATTAAAAAAATAATACTTACAATAAATTATGCTGACAATCCCTGATTTAAACATTTTAATATCTTTATTTTGTTTCTAACAATATTTTTAGCTCGATCAAGGATAAATCTAGCTGGTTTAGCAATACATTTTTCAGCGCATTTAGAATGAACAATTTTAAATAAAGGATTCGAAATTATGTCTGGTTGATAATTAGAATTTATTCAATTAAAGCCTCAATAATTTTGTTACTGATTTATTAATAATTGTGAATTGTTATAATATCAGCGTGTTAAATTATCTTTTTTAAATGTTAAAATGTACATTTGTTTGCTTTTTAAATTTTTATTCATAACTGACATTGCTGAATTCAGAAAACAGTGAGTTTAAACTTGACAATTATAAGTTTTAAGCGATTTAAATGTAAATAATTCTGCTTTAAAGAATTTCAGGAGAGATGCCGTTTAATTTTAGGATTCTTAAATATATAAGGCCTTTAGTTTTAGAAAAAGTTTAGAATCGATTTTAATATTTACAATTCTAAATTAGGTTCAATTGCGAACAGTGAAAATGACTTTAAAAATTTCTACTATACATATTAAATATTTAAAGGGCCTAGGGAGGTAGGCATGCAAAAGTTGCCCCCGCTCGTATTAAGTTCATATTATCACTATAGATGGAAATTGATGTGACATAAAATTCCTACAAAGGATAACTTAAAAATTTTATTTTTAGGGGAGTTATG
>JAAAKG020212261.1:0-22461 GCA_010014905.2 Druon quercuslanigerum | reverse complement strand
ATTATAATTAACCCTACAGTACAGTCGCTAATGACCCTGGCAGTTGATGCGACTATAAACATTCAAATAATAAAAAATTTTATAATATCGTAAACTTTTTTGTTGTGACCCAAAAACTGATACCAAGTTCCAGAAGTATTTTGAAACCAGTATTTTGGATTATCTCTTTCATTTTATTTTATCCCGAAAACTCGATTTTCTTCCTCTGAATAACGGTTAAGAGTCTCCATAAAATGTTTGGTATCAGTCTTTTGAATCAGAAGAATTTGATTCTACCGTGTTTTATTTTGAATCCTCCGAAGAACCGATACCAAGTTTCAACAAATATAATAAATCCTATAATTGGTACCAGGCTCTAAAACTGTTGGGAATCAGTCTTTTGAACCACAGTCAAAAGTGATTTTTGAATCATGCAAGTAGTAACAAACCAACCTAAGATAAGTAGACGATTAACTTGTTCAGATCTATTATGATTATACAGAATAAAAATGATCAGAAATAGTGGGGCGTGAGGACTTTATTAACACTTTTCAATTTGCAGGTGTCTGAATCAATTCCCTTAATCAATCGAGTAATTATGGTGTACCATCCTGGTTGGCTCAGTATTCGATAAGAGGATTTAAACATTGTTATAGAGAACGCTGTCGATTGGCAAGAGATACCAATGTGAGTCCCCACCACATGGGCCATCTCCTTTCTATTCCTTAGGATAGTAGAGGCCTTTCAGCAGTTTAGTTTTGAGCATACTGTGCTTGACCTCTTCTTCGAGAGGTTCCCTCTTTGACTTTAACATACAATCCTGAGGACCCGTAACGCTTAGACGTTCGAGGCGCGCTTTTCACGCGAAGCGCTCCCAGTGTCGTACTTCGTTCCCGTACCTAGAACAAGTGCAGTCACTTTGGAAAATCGGTGCTCTCGGGTAGTTTGGCTCCCTTCACGAAAACTCTTCCGAGAGAGGCCTTGGTGAAAGTACTATTTGTGTGCTGTCTTCGCAGGGCTTCGAATAAGGTTAGTGAAACTAAAGCATAATCCATCACAATGTGCAGAACTATCTGCTTTACCTAAGGAAGTCTTTCGACTCATCACTTTTTTTTTCTATTTCAAAAAATCATCATTATTGGGCACCAGACATTCAATCGATCGTTATTTTAGTCTACTCCTCAGAGTCAATGTTTATTAATTCATTAGTTGGTACCATCTCGAAAAGCTTTTGATACTAGGCCACCTACCTGCTAGTTGGTACCCAACTTCATAAATCATTGGGATCTGTTTTAAAAATCGATTTAGATCCTCACAGTAAGTCTAAAATACTATGAAAGCTACTTTTTTGAATGATTAAATAAGTGATACCAACTTCGGTACTTCATGATTTCATTTTACGCGGGAAACTCATTTTGCTTCTATCCAATAACTGATATACCAAAGTTTATCAATTGTTGGGCACCAGTCTTTTAATTAATCATGATGATGTCAATGAAAATTTTAATTTAGTTAAGAGTGTTTTGAATTTATTAATTATTAATTTAAAGCATTGTTCTACCTCATTATTTTGAATCATAATTTGATTCTACTCCTTAAATTTAATTCTTTTTAATTAAATAAGTGGTATCAAGCAGAGATTATACATTGCTCAAAATTTTGGACCAACTCTCTTAAGTTTGAGTAAACTATTTACTTGCAAAAGGAACTCAATAAATGATACACCTTGAACCAGAAAATTGTATACACCGTGTTTTTAGTTTGATTCCAAATATGTATTTCATATCCTTTCAATAATGGTTGGAAATATTCAAAAAAAGTTAAGACCATTCTTTGTGCTTTATGCAATTTATTTTAGTTTCGTCAGTAACTGATGAACAATAGAAAACAAACAATATAAAATGGTCCAATACTAAAATTACTTATGTAGGATTTCTCTGCTGCATGAGGATGACAGAATCGACTTAATTGAAACGAGTGACAATCTCATGCTTTTTAAAATTTAAATATTTACTTGATTTGAAATACAAATTTTCAGGTGCTCCTAAATAAAGTTTGTGGTAAAAAATCATAGAATTTTGAATTATCTTGCATGTAAATACGTTAAGCAAATATTTGGCTGGCATCTTGACTCCCGCGTGGAACTTGGATGATGACGCTTCCTCGTCCCGTCTTCAGGGACATTAAAGTGGGGTGAGACGTAAGTCCTGTTTCAATCGTGCCGCGAAGAGAACGCAATAGCGTCGTAATTCTTAAAACTTAAATACGCTAAATTGAGTAAAGAAACACATTCAATCCTGAAAAGTTAATTTTCTACCTAAAAAGTATCCTTAATTTTTGACATTTTCGTGCAGTAATCTGTGTTTACAATGAAGAGTGATTTTCACTCCAAAAGTGAATTGTGGATTTTGTTGAACTTTCCTGACTTTGCGCCAAAAAAAAATTAAAATTAATTTGTGTAATTCGTGTTCAAAGGCATCACTGAAAATAATTTTACTCTAGTTTTATTCAGAATACTACCCCTAGAAGTGAAAACAACCCTGTACAGTTAATTCAAATTTTATAATGGGGTTTTCAATATGTAATAGATATTTTCAGCATTAAATGATTAAAAATAACCTTTTAAACAATCAAATGTGAGCCTAAAAACTTTTAAAACGTAAGATATTTTGCTTCTTTTACAGTTTTAACATAATTTCTCATAACAAAAATCCAAGGATAACAAGGTTAGTCCTAGGTTACACTTTGTTTATTTAAAAAAAAATTTCAACCTTATTTTTACATCAAGTGAAAGAAAATAGAGGAAAAAGAATCGTTTTATGTTATTCTGTGAGTCATTCAGGTTATTAATAATTTGATTCTCATCTTTGTTGACAAATTGAAGGAATAACAGGATTGTCCGAATTTTGATGATATTCACTTTTCAATCAGAAAGCTGTAGATTTCATTGGCACAATAACATTATTTAAAATGCTGGCTCATTTAGTACTAATTTCATGATAGATGCAAGAATTTTGAAACTGACTCTGCATATAGTTATTGAATTTATTTTCTTATTGCTGTCCAGTATTAGACATGGAGTCTTGTTTAAAAATAATAGACCATTTACTTATTAGCTTTTAAGAAAAGCAAAGCTTTGGAAAACGTCTTACTAAAATGGACTTTGTAAAGACCTTTCTTTTTGGTTTCACATATGAAAAGTTCTAATGGATATAAGCTGTGATTTAACTTTACCAAGTGGATATTTATTTTCTATCCTAATAACTACCTTGAAATAGGTAAAAAAATTGTTTTCTTGGGAATGACCTCGTACATGTCGCTCAATGAGTATATTGCTCCGAGCATAAAAGAAATATGATTAAATATTCTACAAAAAAAAATGCCTAAGCCTTCGTAGTTATACTTCCGTAACGTCGATAGTTTCGGCGCAGAGAAAATTAAAAATTAAATACATATACAATTTTGCTTTAATTTGAAGTTCTTATTTGTAGCCCTCACGTCGGATTTAAATATACTTCCGACAAAAATAAAGATAAAAAAAATTTTCCTTGAATAATAAATCAAGTTTATAAAATATTAAAATTGTTGTCACTCTTCTTCAATAATATTTTCAAATTCTTCATCTTTTTCATTTTCATAATCTTCTTTGCCATTTATCTCTTCTATACTCACATCGAGATTTTTTATTGCAGTTTGCTCAAAATCCTTTTCATGTGGAACATTGAAGCCGGAGCAACCGTAATAAATATTATATTTAAAGGCTGTTAAAAATTAAATACCTTTTCCAATTTTACTTCAGCTAATGCAGAGCTGATCGGTACCAAATTTTTATGTTTTCTTACAAATAAAACGAGTAATTCGATTTTTAGATGCAGGAATACTATGATGGTTAAATTTATACCTGTAAAAACTGGACTTTCAATTTTTAATGTTCAAAAGGAATTATCCTATTTTCTTCCAATCTGTCAACATACACAACGTACTCGTTTTTAACTTTTTTGTAACTTAAAGCCCGATCATAGCTTAAGGAATGTTAAAGAAATAAAAACCTCCTTGTATTGTGCACGGAAAATGCCCCCCAAAATTAAAAAAAAATAAGTTTGATCTCATATTTATGCTAGAGGCGGTATTTTCTTAAACTTTTTCGACAAAAATTATTTTTATTCGATAAGAGAAAACTTTAAAATACTCGAAAGCTTGTGACTTATCGAATATAAATAATTACTATCACTATTCGATTTAAAATGTTCATTTAAATTACTAAAATTATTTAAAAATGCAAAGTCCAAAACTTCATATTACATATTTAACTCGTTAATAATTTTAATACCGCTTGTGAAAAAAGAAAATTGTTGAAGATATAATCAATGAAACGTGCCAGTTAATTGATTACGGATACACCATAAGCGATCAAAGTGTCAATTTATATCAGTTGTGAAGGTTTAAGTATCATCTCGTTCAACTACTTGTGCTCAATAAATCATTTAACATGACCCTGTAAATTATTCTTGTATATGGAATTAGGAAATTACTATTAGAAATAGATAATAAATAGACAATTTTTTATAACTTCTCTCTCAATTAAAAAAACATTACTGCTAATTATAATGCTAATTTCATTTTCTTTTAAAACTTAGTAATAGCATCTAGTAATGAAAATAATGGTCAATATGAATAATCAATTAACACGATGAATTGAATGACTTTTCCTGTGATAATTACATTCTTTCCTTGAACAATAATAAAAAATTCTATTGTGAAAATGAAAAATTAGAAACATTTTACATTAAATATGCATAATATCCTCGTTTTTCTCTATTTTTATTACCATTTAACGGAAATATGCCAACTCAAATTACGCTTTCGAATTATTGAGTCTTCATAGAAATCCATTATTCAGTCTTTACTAGATTGTCCGTCACTGCCAGTTTCTGAGCACAATTCTTTGTTTGGATAAGCATACCTATGCAGATACGAGTCTTATTGATAGATTACTTTGAGTGCATACCAATGCCATTTTGGTATTACAGAATTTATGAAATAACCACCCAGGAATATTTATCTATATGAAAAGAAAAATGCTGAGAAAAGATTTTTTTTTGTTGACTGATGAAAAAGTTTTTAATTTTTGTGAAAAAAAATGAATGAAAGCTAATTAAAATCAATTCAAGTGTTTTGTTGACTCAAAGAAACTCTTACTTCTGTGCGGGTATTCAAGACTCGATGCCTGATGAACCAGTGTGGCTATGGCTATGCGTCCTATTGCTCAACATATGAACACTTGTTGCATTATTTATCACTATTCATTTTAAGATATGTAGTTATACAAATATACAGAGTTATAGCTTCGTAACGGTAAGGTTCATTTATTATTCTGTCATTAGTGTTAAATTTAAAAAAATATAATTAATATATTTATTGTGAAATAATTGCATTGAAATAATTTAAAAGATTACACCATCCTAGTTTTTAAAATTAATGTTTTGTTTACTAACTGATGCTACTTTTTTATAACATTTATTTGAATTAAAAAGGTTTCAAGTTATAGTTAGAATACAAAAGATTAACTTAAAAACCGAAGATGGCGAAGTCTTCCAAAATGATTTATAGAATAAAATGAGCCATCTCGTCATTTTAGTTTTAAATTTTTGAACCAGAATTCCTAATGGGAAATTTATCGAAGTTGGAAGCAATTGAATAAACAGAAAACTGGCTGACAATAACCTTACGTTACAGCACGACTATAATTAAAATATTAACGCATGTACATTTTGAAACTATTTTATTTAAGAATAATTCAAAGTAAAAAAACCTTAAATTGGAAAAAATTGTGAATAAAAACTTTTGAAATTTATGATTCTTATGAGGGAACGTTTATTTATTATCTAAAGGTCAATTTGGAAATTTTACCTCCAATCCCCACTTGTGATAAATGTACAAATGTTTGTATAGTAATGGCATTAAAGAAATTAAATTCAATTCATATTAACATGAGAGAATTTGAAAAATCACTGAGACTGAAAGCTATTAAAAAATTTAATAAAAAATATAGTGCCGGATGTTTTATTTCAAATTAGAAAGCATGTGAAAAATACCGACTTATTTTCCGTTTTTGACCAATTTTAGATTCTCGACTTCTGCTTTCTGCATAATACAGGGACTAAAATAAAAAATGCCTAAAATGGGTTCAAGAACCTAATGAAATATTCACTTGTTCTTGAATTATCGTCAAAAATGTGGAGGCGTGCCCAAGACAAAAATCAGTTGGTCTGGCGACAGTCATGATTCTATCTTTTGTTAATGCATAGGAAATAACAGAGCAAAGTCGGTGGTCGCCACACAACCTTCTGATTTTTGTCTTGTGCACTCTTCCACATTTTGAACGATAATTCGAGAACAAATAAATATTTAATCAGCTTATTGATTTTATTTTCAAGTAAAATCTCAGGCCTTAATTTAGAAAAATCTCATTTTTTTATTTACTTTCTCAAAAAGCATGCAGAGAGAGCTTGTTGAGAATTGAAAATTAGTCAAAATGCCGCACATCATATGCCATCTCGGCCCCTTTTTACAGAAAATAATTCAAGTAGGGGTTTCTCTGCACATAATTCAATCAGATTTCTAACAGGTTTTTCACAATTACTGTAACTTAATTTTTCTCAAAATTAGTCACTTTCGAAGACAAGCCTATTCTTTTTAGGGTTGTAAAGTTTAATGAAACTTTGGTAAAGTTTCAAAGTTTTAATAAATTAAAAAAATGATATTAGGTATTAAATTTAAACATTATAGATATAGTAGATTTATTCAATTTTAAATCGTATGTCCGAACACTGTTTCAGTTAAAAATATTCAATTATTAACACATTGCAAATTAAATTTTTGTGAATAAAAAAAGGAAATTTTAAAAATATTGAACAATATTTGACTGTTTATTTAAAATGAGCAATTATAAATCAAATGTTCAAAAATGAACAATTTGAAACTGAGTTGCTTCGAATATAAAACCTGCAATTCTTCAAATTTCAGAGTGCAAAATTAAAACTTTGAATGTTAGAATTTTAATTGTTTCAATTTCTTGAATTTTTATGAAGTAAAATGTTTATAGGTTTAAATCTTCAAACTTGAATTATTTTTAAACCAGTGAAAAATAAAAACTGATATTTCAGATGTTTACATTTTGAAGTCTAAAATGTGAGACAATCTAATTATAAAACATTTAATATTAAACTAATGAATTTGGAACGTTTCTGAGTTGAAATGTACAATTTTAAATGTTTTTAATTCTAAACCGTTTTTTATTTTAAATTGCACCTCTTAAAAAAAAATTATGATTAGACATTTTTGTCCCATACTGCTACGGTTAATAATCAGTATAGCAGGATCAATTTTTAGTGCACAGTAAGTTTTCTTTATAGTGATAGACTAAAAAAAAAACTCTATTTGTGTTAATAAAAGAAAAATTAGTTTACTCCTTCATATAAGATTCTTTATTATTTTACTGGAATTAAAATATAATTTCCAGTTTTTAAAATATTTTCAATTAAAAAAAAAATCTTTAATTTTTGGCAATTTAAAATGATTTTTAGAAAGTATTACATAAAAACACTTTACTCAAACGTATTTTTTTAAACTAATATTGTAAAAGTTACCCATGCAATCGAATATCGTTTATTAATATAAAAAGATGTTCTATTATACATACAATAAATACCAACAATTTTGTTGCCGATGCCGGGACGCCCAACACACACTGAGTCAACTATATAGACTGTCGTATCGCACATGTGTGGCTCGCGACACGACTGTGCTTTTGAAAACATTTTAGAGTTCATTCAGAGAAATTATAAATTATTGTCTTTAGCTTTTCTAAAGAAAATGTCTTACTATTCTATCCTTTCTCTTCAACTAATTCGTAACTATCATTTTTAACTTTAACGTCAACGAATTTTCATTTGAATTAGCAGTTTGGTCATTGTAATAGAACAGTTCGAGTTGTTTTTTCGCAAAGTTGTTTCATGCACCGGATTTTTCTCATATCCCGAAGTACAAACTATTTCCGTGTACACTCCCGATATCTGCCCTCTCCATACGTGCACTCCCTCCGCCACACATACTCTATAAGCATACATTATAGTGTCTCCCACTTAGGCGTCTGCGAGTCTCAGCACTAGTCTGCGCATGTGCTAACGTGTGAGTTCCGACGTGGAGTAGAGTAGAGTGGGGGTACTCTCTAAGTATCTAATTCTTGGAATTATACCCCCTTACAGCCCCTTCAGGCAGAAAGATACAGGGAGCAGCGGCGGATTTACGTTTCGTGACTCCCTGGGCAAAAAAAAACATTGCTCACTGAAGGAAAATATCAGCCATCTTTAATATGAATTCGATGATTATATTGACCGAGAAGTCATTACTGACTTTTATTAAGATGTCGACTCAAGATGTAGAATTTTTAATGATCGGTATTATTTTTTGTATTTATATTTTTTTCTGAAGTATTACATAGAACAAGTTTTTGCCCATGTCTAAATCCACCGCCGACCGGGAATGTTATTGAAAATGAATTTTTATTAATATGATCAACTTGATTTCCATGTTTTTTTTCTTTTGTCAGATTATGTATAACGCCTACAATAATTATATTTTTTAACACAGTTTTAATAACGAATTTCATCAACTTTTTTCGTAGAGTAAATTACAGACGTAGGTAATGCATACAATTTAGTTTTTTCGAGGTCAGCAAAATTTCCTTTGTTCTCTTCCGTTGGCACGTATGTTCGTTATCTGCTCCTAAATTCGAACGTGGTGTAAATTTCAGATGAAGAAGATTGATCGAAATTGTAATTTAAGGATTTCCACCTTTCATTGTGATTCATCACTGAAGGGCTATGCGTATTCATAAGGGAGAAATCAATTAATTTAATAATCAGGTAAATCAGGGAAAAGTCAAGTAATTTCGTTGGTAAAGAAAAGTCCGTCACTTACAGTCACCTCTTTTCTTCGAACACTTTTTAGTCATTTTTTAAAGGCAAAGTCACTTTTTAAAATGAAAATATCACTTTAGGTTAATATCACTTTAAATGAATCGAATCTTTTGAGGGTTAGAAAACTAGCAACTCTGAGAATAATAAATAATAAAAATTAGTGGCTTTATGTCAATTACAAAAGATCACATATTAAGAATGTTACAAGATTAGGATGTTCGTATTTAAATAATAATGATCAGGCAAAATGAAAAATTGTACAGGGAAAACTCAGAGAAAAATCACAGAATTTTTTTTATGGTGTTCTTCGGCCACCCTCTTTGGTTTATTATCATTTTTCATGTTTTTTGCCATTCATATTTACACAATGTTTCAGTAACGATATTTAGTAGAAATAGATACAAATTTCCGTGAAAGTTTCAGATTCTTTATTTGTCGTTTTCTAAATTCGAATTATCGTTTAAACTGACTGTTCGAACCATGAGCTATACTTTCTAAATATTAAAGAACCGTAAACTCCTTTTGGTGTATTTCACCGTTCATCTCTCATTAGTGGGTCAAGATTAAGAACACAAATGGTACGTGCTACACTGGAGACGAAATTCTTCTCAGCATCCGTAAACCGTTATAAAATTCCATATTCTAAAAGTGTGGATAAAAAGAAACGCTATGTGACCTAATGACGAGACTAAATATTTGATAATTTTAAATTACATTTTTGTGTCTAGTTCCGTTAATCATGTTTTATCTTTACAAATGACAAAAATCATGAAAAAATAAACCTTCGCATAGTTCCATTTCAGAAAAACCAGAGAATTAGATAGGATATCACAAAAATGAAACTAATTAAACTTTCATTTAAAATGTATTTGAACAGATAACAAAAATTCTGAAAATAATATCCCGTTTCGTTAATTACAAAGAAAAAAACACAAATGATTTCCTTGAAACACAATAACTTTAATTATCACATACTTAAATGTATTTAAAAATAAATTAGGATTTGAATCTACGGTCATCCATATCTTAATTATTTTCCAATAGCAGAAATTTACACATAAATTCACTGTAACTTGAGTTTTCTGACAATTTTAATGTAAAGATTTTCAATTTAAAATAATTTTAGAGTTTGGTTTTTTGTTGTAAATTTAAGTGCTTGCAAAATAAAAAAATGCTATTTTCTTATGAATTATTTAATTTCAACTTCATTATTTTACAAAATTTTATTTTCATTATTTTCTATTTGAATTTTTATTAATTAGGGTAGAATATTTACATTCTGAACTGCAAAACAAACAATTTGAAATTTTTGTTATTGATAAAAGATACTTTTCATGCTTTATAAATTATTTTTATCATTCAAATGTCATAATTATTCAAGTGTGAACGCTTCCAATTTGAATTTTGTTCTCTTTCATTTTATTATTTATTATGTTTGATAATTCAATCAAAAAGGCTAAACTTTACTCTAAAAAAAAATAAATTTCATCTGAAACTCGTACTGATTCTCTTTTTTTATTTGTTTCAATATAAGAAGGTTTTTTGCAATTGAAGATATTATCATAAAAATTAAAAATGTAGTAGCACTATAAATTTCTATTTTTTCTCTTAAATAGTGTTAATTGTTTATGCAATAAATGTATGCATATATGTATGTATATGTATATATGTATGTATAAATGTATGCATGTATTCAATATTTTTTTCTCATCGATCTAAACTTTTCTAAACGGTTGTAAACTGTTTCTCTAGTAAGTTTTCTTTTGTCTTCTCAGACTGATTCGACTTAGCATAGTTTAGTATTCAACGTTTCAATTAATGAACACGTCAAACTTAAAATTACTCAAATATAAATTTTAAAGAGTTCGATTGAAATAAATTTTATTATTTTGTAATTATCGAGTTTGAACTTATTCGTTTTTGAATTTAAAATGCAACACCAATAAGTGTTCTAAATGAAAATCGTACAATTTTGAAATATATAAGTTTTTTAAATTCGAAAATGTCGTACCATTCAGTCTAAGGCCTAGGATGAAACTAGTGAATAGATAAATTTAAATACTTCAAAAGAAATTTTTGTATATATTAGCTGTTAGGACTGCTATCAGGCATATATTTCTGTACATACTTGAGATGGTATAGACATATTAATTTAGCCAATCAGCGGAGATGTTCGAAAATGTTTTTAAATGAAAAGTAAAGAAATAGTGACATTAGCTGAGAATGGTGAGAAAAGAGTGGAATTACCTACATTTTTTTCAGAACAATCGGCAAACAGTGGAATCACTAAAAAAAAGAGTGTCAGATGGTGTGAATAGCGATTTGAGTCCATGGCCTGCATCTCTAACAAAAAAAATAATTACCAGTGATCATTTATATTTATATCTTTGTGGTTTCTTCTTCCCGCGGATCTTGATTTCGCGCAAGCGAAATTTTCAACAACTGAATATTGTTGCCTGAAATATTACAATCAATGTTGGGAGCAACGAAGTTAGTAAAAAGGTTACTGTTGAAGTAACTGTTGTAACCTATTTGCAATTTAAAATCGGTAACCGTGAAGACATTATGCAATTTTCAAGCAACTAGTAACTTTAGTTTTTGTTGCTATGTAAAAATATACTTATATTTGTTGAATTTTTGTTTAATTCGATAGTTTTAACAATTCTTTGATTGAATTTAGTTAACAGCAAACATTAAAAGATACATATATCGAATACTGGTATTGATAACTTTTTCCTTTTTCGATTTACTGTTGTATTTTATTGTACTATCTAAATCTGAACCAGCGATAATTATACCGCTAATTCAAATCAGCGTATATACGCTGACAAATCAGTGGAATTTAGCTGTTAATCAGTGAAAGTTCACTAATAAGCAGCTAAATTTCGCTCGTTTAGCAGCTTATATACGCTGATTTGAATTAGCGATATACTTATCGCTGATTCAGATTTAGAGAGTAGTTTTAATTTTGATATATTATTATATTTTTTTAAAAGCTATTAACCTAAGTTTTCAGTTCTTTAATAATCAATATTGTCTTTTAATATACTCTTCAACTACTACTACTTTCCAACTATTTCAATGAAAAAAATGACAATTTGAGCGCTATAATTTGTGGGATGCCATCGTTTTATTCAAAATGTCCAAACAGGTTCAGAATCCAGTTTTAACGCTTCCTGGTGGCTCGAATTACATAACTATCATTTATACGGTTCGGAAGCCATAACAGGAAGCCGGTTTGCTAAAAAGTAAAACATTTTAATGGGGCCTCTATAATTTTTATTACACTTTAAAACAAAACCGAACTATAATTGCTGAAAACAGTGTCAGGAAATAAAGTATCATATTTTCTACAATGACGCCTAAATCATAAATCTCTGAAATTGGAAACAGAAAAAAATGGTTCAAGCGAAACTTTCTACCTTTCGAGATTTTACGTAGACCCTCATTTGGTAGCCTAGAAATAAAGATAAAAGTCATTACCAGTTCATATTTATTCTTCGTCTTTTAATTCAAATAGAATATTATTTAAAGGAAGAATATTAAATTAAATAAGAAAAATAAATAATTTTCAAGTGACATTTGTATTTTTCTTATAATAAAAATTAATTTTTTTAACTACTACTTCTCAGAATATAATTACTAACATTATAATAGAATTACTATAATTACAATTAAGAATAGAATTTAGTCATAGGCAAAAATTAAATTGTTCGATAGGAAGAATGAGGAAGTGAGGTGCTATGCGTCATTTTGACTGAAATCTATTACTTTATTCGAACCAAAACAGGTTTTCAAATCTTCTAATTTTATTAGAGTCAAGTTCAAATTCCAAATGGACAAATCAGGACATTAAACTACCTGCTTGACTAGCCTTAGAGTCCCTAATGCCGATCATTACGTTTTTAAATTATTATGTTACTGAATTCGACATAATTATTACACAGTTAAAAAGAATACTCAAAGGCCAAACTGACGCAAAGCAGGTCAAGCAAAGTTTTTGTTTAACTATTTACATTTATGTAAGACCGTGGCTACAAAAACCGAAATATGGGTACAGTCCAATTTTTCGGTACAAATAGAGCGTGAAAAAGAGTTATTTGTACTGGAATTGTGGTAAAAATAGCGCCATTTTTTCGATAAGTGTAGACACTTCCTTTATGCAAAGCATAATGAAATTAGTGAAAATAATCCTTATAAATAATATGCAGCAGGGTGCAACATTAAAAAAGAAATTAAATTAAGAAAGTGGTAGTTCAAGAGTGAAAATACCTGGAAACTATTTTTTAATTTTTTGTTATGAATATGCTTAAAAATAATTCTTGGTTTTCATTTGATAAACCAAAAGCAGTTGTTAATTTTATGAACAAATTTAATAAACAAGTGCATATCTTGGCCATTTCTCGCTATAAAAACTTCGTTCATATAACCAAATCGATCAAAGATTTGCTGGCAATTTAGAATATGTACTATTTTTTAATGCCGTGGCTACGTGTTCCGAAATTTCGCTACGAATAGTCGGATTTTTTCGGTACGAATAGCGCGAGGAATAGCGGGAGCAGGAAAGGGGGCTATTTGTACCGACGTTTCGGTACAAATTGTGAACTTTCTCGATGCATATGAATACTCCCACTTATTAATAGGTGATAACAATTACTTTTTGAAAATAAATTTTATAAACGAATGTAGATTTTCGTAAATTTTCTACCGGAATATTTTGTTTTTCTATTACGAACACGTCTGCCAGTGACTTAAAAAGGAGCTTATTTATTAGGAGACTTCGTCAGGCGACAATATTTTCTATATACTTAAATAAATTTTACAAACTGTTGCAGATTTTCGTCACTTTTCTAATCCAATATTTGGGGTTTTGAACCAAATACATTTTTAATTACTTGAAAAAATTCTTTTTCTCATTATAATTCATTTGCAAACAATAATTGTTTATTTTATGAACAATTTTATAAGAAAATCTACTACTTGAATTTTTCAGGCGACAATATTTTATACTTATTCAAATAAATTGTATAAGCAAATATAACGTTAAGATTGAGAGATCACCATAGGCATGGATAAATAGATATTAATATGACCTAAGAATAAAAAAACTGAATTTGTATGGAGGTTAATGGTGGGTTAAAAATGAAAGTCTTCAATCCTTAATAACTTGGCGCGTTTCGATCAAACCTTTAATTATGAGTTCAATTTTTCCAAAATCTAAAAATTTTCTCATGTTAATTGAATGTGATTTTGAAGTGTCTGGTAGCTATTGTTAATATTTGAATTTCGAAAAAAATACAGATTTTTTTAGTCCGGAAATGGGAATTTTTGTTGCGGGTGGGCTGCCCTATAGAGCGAAAAAGAATTCGCAATACATTTTTAGATCACCCTATTGCTCAGCCTTCAGAAATTACGATAATGCATGATTTTTTAGTAATATAGTTTGTAAAAATACTAATGTAGCTCAGTGATCTAATAAAATAAGAAATATTTATGACCAGTTTATTTAGAGTTAATTCTATTGAAAAAAGTAAATCTGCTTTAAAAATTGACAATAATCCCTATTTGTTTATAAAATATCTTTAATTAAATGACAAAGGATATAATTTTATTAAGTCTGTAATATCTATCTGTATTTGTTTATCAAATTTATTGAAATAATTAAATATTATTATTTAGGTGATACATACAATACATATTATATATTTACGATAATTTTTTTATTTTTGTTCAAGGAACAATGTATATAGAGCACACAATGACTAAGATATGCACTAGATTTTTAAATTTATTTATAACATTAATAATTACATTAGATTTTTTCAAGAAGTAACCAATTGAAAAAAAGTCTTCAAGTATTTTTATTCTTTAAGTAGCATTTTCACTCATGAAGTTATTAATATGAAAAAAAGTAAGCTTGTAAACTACTGAATGTAATTTGTAAAGGAGCGTCCTTACTAATTCCATGATGTTTTACGCGAATGTATGTAGTTGAAATAAAATTCAAAATATGTCAATTTTATTTTATTTTTCTTAAATGCCGAAATAGCATCCAAGTT
Organism: Druon quercuslanigerum; assembly: GCA_010014905.2. Taxonomy (NCBI): domain Eukaryota; kingdom Metazoa; phylum Arthropoda; class Insecta; order Hymenoptera; family Cynipidae; genus Druon; species Druon quercuslanigerum. Next base: position 7,442 of record JAAAKG020212261.1, on the reverse strand, counting down.
GAAAGCCTTAGACTTAATATGTTCAGGAAAGCTGTAGTTTCCCAAAATTTCAGAAAGAAATCTTCTTTAGTCAAAAAATAAGAAGGCGGACCAAGATACATATATAAAACACGGCCAATATAAAATTATGCAATGCCATTTTCTCTTTTAAGTATTTAAATCTAAAACAAATTTCTTCAGAATAAATACTAATATTTCTAAATAACCTTAATTTAAAAAGCAGGTTTGTATATTATGACAGCCATTTTCATTTTACATACTGATAAATTTATACAAAATATCTTACAATCATATCTCAAATGTAACCGAAAAATGTAGTAAGATATGCTAGTTATGTCCACCAGGGTAGTGTAATATAAAATGTGGGAAAATTTCTGAACTTTTTATTATAACCGAAAAGTTCAAAGTACACAAAATTACAATAAATCGTTTGACTCTAAAGGTTTAAAGGCATAAATGATTTGACGTAGCAGTCACCTCAGAGATATTATCAGTTAATGACTTGCAAATGACTATGCTGAAATTTCCTTCAAAAGTGGTAATAAAAATATTAAAAAACCTGAAACAAAACGTGCTTCCGTCGAAGGCATTAGCTAACTGCCCTTCACGAAATCAATTATTCACAATCCACAAATTCCAACGGTTTTTTTCGTAATCCCAAAGGTGAACTAAGTCTCGACCGATGTTAAAAGGAGAAAACCAGCGAGAAGTTACTTTGAAGCTTGTTCCATGCAAATATTAACACTCCTTTTGGGTATACCAAACAAGGAAGACCGTTTCTTCATGCGTCGTTAGCACTTACGTAGACTACACGTCACAAAGGGAGTCTTCTCCTTTTGTACAGAAACTCTACTGTTCATTTTGCCCACTCTACAAACAGTACACGCACGCGATTATTATTTCTTTCTTCTCATGAAAATTTTTAATTAAAATATAAAATCCTATTCTATCTAAAAAATAAAGGGAAAATTTAAATGATAAATTATCCTTTAATAATAAAGACAACAATATTGTGTTCGAAAGACTTTGACCAAATGTATTAAAAATTGCCAAATGATTTTATTCATGAGCCCCTGACTATATTAAAGATTAAGAATTTTCTGTGCCATCAACGTAGTGAATAATAGTTTTAAAAAAAGTAATTCTATTTGATTATAATACTTATTTCTGAAGATATTCTGAAATAATTTTGTTATCAGCTTTTTGCTAGCAGGATACAATTTGTACCAAAACTTAGAATATCTTAATTTACGAAATGTATAGAATGCAAGTAACGATAAAAAGTTGTCAATTCTGGTAACTAAAGAATTATCGGCACGGACAAATTTTAAACAAAATGTAGATTTTTTAAGATTTCGAAATAAAATTTTTACGTTTTTAAAAGGATTTTGATAGTTTTAAGAAAACGAAACTTTTTTCTTAAGATTCGAGGGAACATTTTCATTAATAATAAAAAATCTAGCTGCTGCGCGGGCACATTTTCTTCGTTCGCAAGTTTGAACGCGCCCAGGCGTCTGTTGGATTTCACGTTAGATGATATGTTTATCCCGCGCTTCGCGCTCGATACTGCATTTACCTCGCACTACGCACAAATCAATTTTAGTGATTGTCAATTCTCTTTCGTTGAAGCTCCTTAGGTTTTAACGAACGCAAGCACATTACGTATATCGTGCTTCACTTACTTATTCAGATATTGCAAAATAAAGTGCAAACTTGATTTATCATCATTACTTTGATATTTGTTGCTTATTTTGCATTAAATTTTATTTTTAATTTTAATTTTCTTTCTCTTGTTTTTATGATTTAAAAAAAGTGCGTATTCTATAAAAAATTTTTTTTATTAAACATTCTATTTCCAAGTCTTTCGAAAGTTATTGTGCTGACAGATTAAAAATCTACAGGCACACAGAAGGACACGCTCACTGATAGAAACATTCGCGAAAATCTGTTTTTCGGTGAGAATGCAGAAATAATGTAAAGAAAATATTTAAAAACATTTAAGAATATCTCGCATGATTTCCTAAAAACTTTTAATCGAATAAGTTAAATAGATAGTTAGAAATTTTTTAAATATACAGAAGGAGTTTTATTTGAAATAAAATTTAGATTTTGGACTATTTCGAAAAAAAAATTTAGAAGCTTTCTAGGAATTTCGAAAGTTTTCCCTAGAAGCCTAGTAACCCTAGAATCAAATAAACAAAACAAAAATAAATAAATAAATAAACAGTTATTCGAAATTTGTGTTAAAAATTAATTTTTTTCATCATATTATAATTTGCCCTATTCTTTTCTGGTCTGAAAAATCTGTTCTAGTCAAAAATTCAACAATTTTTTTTGAAATTAATCTTCTTGGTTTGAAAATTTATGTTCTCAGATACAAATTTGATCTTTTGTATTAAAATTGCAAATGTTTGGTTTTAAGGGGGGCACTCCCTATATCGGATAAAAAAAAATGAAATTTTTTATTACCCAAATTTATGGTTTGAAATCTGTAGAATACGATGCAGTTAGTGATTTTGGTCAATTCTTAAAAATGACGTCTTTTGAGCCTTTGGGCGTGACTCGCTTCTGCTTCGCTTGGAGTCATGATCCAACAAACCAAGGTCCCGCCAATCCGATGCTCAATTACGTGCGACTTAGATTTCCACTAATAACCTTAAATACTAATACCTACTATGAATGGACTGTTATATGGTGCCGGAATAGCTAACTAGTCATCAAGTCACAGAATCATACGTTTTTACTTTGCCGACATTTTAAACGCGATGATCTCCAAACCTTTTTCTTTCAATGAGTTGAAAATCGGTGTACACGATTATTCAAAAACTATTTAGTAGAGTGAATGACGCCTGAAACAAAAGACTTTGGCTACTAATGGACCCAAGTGGGGAACCTCACATGACGACTTTGTGAGGATCTTCACTTGGGGTGATTGCTAGAGAGATTGATCAGCAACCGAGGTCGGTTCCTCACACTACTCCCCTCCCCACCGAGTGATTCATACCTACCCCGAAAGAGAAACAGCCTAATGGTGTAATAATAATAATAATAATAATAATAATAATATTTGACCGAACAAGCTCATTTTGCGATACTTATGCGCACTTGATGAACCTAAAACCGACTAAAAATTATCAAAATAAACATATTTTTGTCCTGGTAAAAGTTTAAAAATTTTTCCGATAAAATCAACTTTTTTGTATTAACGCCTCCCTTTTAGCCAATTATCATTATTTTTTAATATTATTAATTTATCAAGTGACCACATATATATAACAATCAATTTTTCTGCGCAGACTGTTTCGGATAATTCTACGAGGTGCTAGAGTGTACACCGTATTCGGCCTCCCTTCCGGACAGCTTCACGGGACTGTCTTCGCCATTTTTAATTTTTTTTTAGGCGACAAAAATCGTTTTGTGAACTATAATTATATGATAAAAAGTACCTGTGTCCCTAAAAAGATATGTACATTCCTTACCCTTAAAAAACATCACGAAAATCGACTAAGATTTGGCGTTCTATATAGGGAGTGTCCCCCTTCAGTTAAAATCTTTCATGGCTGAGGATTTAAATATTTCGTTAAAAATTCTACCTTTTTTTTATTTTACAGTTTAATTATTACCTTTTACATTTTTCATGAGAATTCATTTCTTTAGTTATCCGTTTAACTACTACTAGCCTTGCGTACAAGTTAAACTAACTTTTTTTTAAACTCACTTGTTTGGTTGAAGATTCCTCATTTTAGTTCAAAATTCATATCTTTGGTTAAAAATGTAACCATTTGGTTGGAACTTATCTTCTTTTAGCACGAAAGTAAATTTGTTGCTAAAAATTCATCTTTTTGATAGAGGGTTCAACTATATTCAATTTTTTATATGAATTCATCTGTTTTTGATTTACCATTAGAATCTTTTTTTGGTTGAAATATCAACTTTTAAATTGTTGTTTGAAAATTCATCTTTTTTAGTTAAAAATGCAACTACTTGGTTAAAAGTTGAACTTTTTTGTTAAAAGGTCATTTTTTCGTTAAAGATTCGTCATTTTTAGTTATAAAGTGGCCTTTAATGTGATTTTAAGCGGCTGTTTTTAGATTCTTTTGTAAAAGAGAAAATTTTAATTGTAAATGATTCGTTAATGATAAAGGCAACAATACTGTTTTCAGCTTGTTTACTAAATGGTTAATAAATGACAAACAGATTCTAATCATACCAGTTGATAAAATTGATATCTGAATGTTTCTAAATATTATTGATAAAAGTGAATATTTTAATTGTAAATATTTTTTAATACGTGGAAATAATTCTGTTACTTAAATGTTGCAACCACACTATAATTTGTAAACCTTTTTACACTTTCAAAGAAATGAGAAATATGAACTTTTAGATAAATGCTTAGAATTTCAATCAAATTTCAAATTTCGACTTCAAATCTTTTAAAATTAATAGTTTAATTAATAGTTAATTTAGTTAGTTGATTAAATTTTTTAGTTTAATTAATAGTTTAGTTTTTTTAAATGATAATAATATTATAATAAAAAAAATTTAAGTATATTTGAATTGCAAAACCTTATAATAAGCCATTTTTAAATTTATTTTTTCAAAATTGAAGAATTTTAATTTGAAAGCCCTCAAGCTTCTGTAATTTAAACCCTTCGTCATACAGTTTTTTTTGTTCCTTCCGTTATACAGATGGGTCGTTTGTGTCTTGCTGTTCTTTTTATATCTTGAAAGCTTAAAACGAATCTGAAAAAATTCATGTGTATTCCTCGTAGCTTCTATTGTCCATGTCCTATCATGTTCCAATTATTTTTAAAATTAAATACGTAAGTTTTTTAAAAATAATAATCTTAATACAAACAAAAGTTTAGAAAATGGAAATTAAGTTAAGAAATTCATAATTTTCCAATAAGTAAATATTAGGAAACCGCACTTTAGGTTTTTAAAGTGCAAACCATGTCTTGTCAGAAAAATATAGTCCTATGCCTTCCAGTACCAAAAAGTATATTCAGTTTGCACACTTGAAAATATGGTAATTTTTTATTATAAATGCATATAATGAATAAATGAAAAATCTACTTTTCTTTCGAAAATCCATATTTATTTATTATATAATCATGTAAGTTTGATAAGAAACTTGGTTAAATCGTCACGAAACACTAACGCGGTCGCACAGGTGGGTCGCTTAAGCTTAAGGCACAAGCTTCATTTGAAATATTTTTTCCTCGGAAACACAATAATCAATTAAAGCCTTCCTTTGCAGTTCAGTTTCCACTACCAAGAAGTTTTTTTAGGGAAGGAGGTCAAATCCTACCATCTTTGGATTTCAGAGATACTTACGCGGAAAAATTTGACTGGGTCGTAAACGACCCACCTGTGTGAGGAAGGGTTAAAACTATCATTTATTTAAATCTGAAAATTAATTAATTGGATAATTTAAAATTGACGAATTTCAAACTTAAAACGTCTAATTTAAAAATTTTATATTTGAAGAGCGTGGAATTGTACAGTTTATAATGTGGAAACCTTTTGTTTTGTACAATCTCTAATTTTAAGGAATGTCATTTAGTTTTTATGGATTACAACTAATTCCAGAAGACTTGAATGGATTGACATAGATTTGAACGATTCTGTAATAGTTTTCAATGAGTTTCAAAATATGTGACGGGATAATACAAAATTTCTGCATGTTTCAATGTTTTATTGGTTTCAATTTTATCTACAATTCTAAAATTGGAATTATGAAATCCTAAATTTATATCGTTTTTGATAAATTTGAGACTAATCAATTTTAAGGTGTAGCAACTTTAAGTAATTATTTACTGAGTTAAGTTTTAACTAAAGACATGAATAAAAACTAATCTAATACTTTATATAATTTCAAAATTTCAATAGTTTTTAAGTTTTTCTTAAAATGGTTAAACCTTAAAATTTGCCTGAATTCCAGATTCGCGACTTAATTTCAGTCATATTTGTTTGGATATAAATAAATTCTGAATTGAATTCCAACAGTTTTAAGGTCATCAACTTTAATACAAAAAAGTGTTATTTTTGTTAAGTTGCATTTCATTATACCTTAAAAATTAATTATACTTTGTTCTATTACATTTTAAGATATTTGGCGTTAAACTAAAAATGTTTCACTTTAATACTTAATTCTAAAATTTAGATAATTAGGTCTTAAATGTAGGAAAATGTCACCTAAATGCAGAACATTTTGGGCAGAATTTATTCCAAAACAATTTTAAATTGCAACAAGTTTAGATGCTTTTACTGTGCTCGGTTTAACTTCGTTCCTAAAAGAAAAATCTTTCCTCTGGGAGGATTTCTAATTTAATAGTATTCTACAGTAATATAGCGACTATTTAAGGAACACCTTTTAAATTTTATATTTTTAAACTAAATTCATACCTAATTTATTTACTTCAATATTACAATAGTTGGTCAAATACTATGTTAATAGAAATTAAGTTAAAAGTAATTGATCAAATCTATAAATAAGAGCTATCTTGCAGAATTGTAATACTCATTGCAATGTTACTGGTGTGAGAATATCAATAAAAAACTGATATTTACTAATTCAGAAAATCAATAATGATCTTTACATACAATCGAGTTCAAATTCAAGCAATTTATAAAATGATTGATAAAAGCGATAAAAATACACTCAGTTCTTCAAAAAAATATTTTGCGTTAAAATTGTTTATTTAAAAATAGTTATTGGGATTTCTGCAAGAAATAAAGTCGGCTTCTTCGTTTGTTTTAAAATCAGTTATAAAAGATTCATGAATTTCGAGATTTAATGTTCGTAGAGTACATCTTCAAGATTCTGAACAATAATAGAAAAACACGTTTCTTTCAATTATTGACAAAAATAAAAGAAAATGCTATTAAAAAAAAATTCTTTGCGGTAATTTTATTTAGAAACTAATAAAATCTTACGTCTCGGAATATTAAGCCATTTCCTATAAGGATGAGATGCTTTTCGTATTCAATTAAATTAAAAAATTGCGAATAAATTAAAATTTGAATGTCTAATGTAATCTGACTTTAATCATTAATCTTTCCAATTCCACGTGCTAACAAGCACGTAAGCACAGCCTTTCGTATTTAAAACGTAGTTTACTATTGAAGTTCACGATCAACTTTCACTTTGGGACATCTTATGTCTGGTATGTGGCTCACTACTTAGAACCTTGACTAGATTTTGCTCATTTGATTCGTCATCGACCTGATCATTAATTATTATATCACTGAGGGATCAAAGTTTTCAATGTTTCATATAACCACCTTGAAACTTTTTCTTTACTGCGTTTCAATTTAAATATTAATTATTATTACTATTATTGTTATTATTACACCATTAATCCGTTTCCCTTTCGGGGTAGGCGTGACTCACTCGGTAGAGAGGGGAGTAGTGTGAGGAAGGGGTTATAAAATTTTTA
>JAAAKG020212250.1:0-22463 GCA_010014905.2 Druon quercuslanigerum | reverse complement strand
AGATAGAGACATTTTTTTCACAATCTTAAGATTTATCAATATTTTAATAATATTGATATAGACCAGTAGAAAAAAAATTAACATCTAAAATTAATAATAACATATTTCCTGGTCAATAAAGCTAAGATCAATAATGAAAATATGAATTAATATTTAATTTACATGACAACAACAGTATCTAAAAAATAAACATTAATTGCTTGCGAGTATTTTGACTTTAAATATTAATGGTCTTATTTAGAGTGAATGCATACATTACATTTTCAAACATTATATTACAAATAAAATTTCTAACGCTACGGAATATCGAACACCTACATCTATAACTAAATCTATCGCCTAGCAGTCGAGAGTCTTAACCATTACGCTAAACCTTCAAGTTGATAGTCGATGAAAAAGCCATATTCATAAGCTACGGCGTTATGTATATGTAACATATACGAACTGTTAACAGGAATATAAAAAAAAAGTTGAATCAATAATTTTAATTGAAATAAATTTTTCTTCCTGTAATATTTCAATTTTTCCAGTTGTACACTACTTTACAACTTTTTATGACGACACGAAATGTAATTTTTCTGAACATTTACAGTTTTTTATAAGGATGGAATTTTTTGCTTAAAAAAAAAAAAACAGTATAGAGATAGATTTGCGATACCTGTACCAGGTACGAAATTCTTCACTAAAAATTGACAGGGCACCCATCATTTTCTTCTAGCCTAGATATTCTGATGGGGGCCCAACCAGTTTTTTATAGACTAGATATTCTGATAGGGGCCCCAACCAGTTTTTTCTGGACTAGGTATTTTTATAGGGTCCCCAACCAGTTTTTTCTAGACCAGATATTATGAATGGGACCCCATCGTATCCCAACTTCAAATAGGGAAAGATGGGGAAATTTCTGCTCGGGCTATTTATAAAGAACCTATTTTTCGCTTTTCCCACTTCGACATTTTGTTTAATTAATAAAAATAGTATTTAAGTTATAGGACACATATAATCGAACTCTGATGGACATAAATTAATGAAGATAATTAAATGCAAAATATATTTTGCAGGTTATGTAACAAAGTTGTCAACCTAAAGGCATATTCATATACAAAAAACTTTTCGTACCAAGTCTTCGGTCGATAACCGTAAATCGATCCCTAACTTATCAGCCCTACTTTGAAAGCATTTGGTATGCGAATGCGCGTTGTTGTTCTTTTCAAGAACGCTCTATACGAACCCTTTTGACTCTCTACCGGCTCAAGTTCTAAATGATACCAACTTTTATTTGAGCCGCAACTTTAGTGAACCCCCAGTTTTTTCTGTGTTGTCTTGATTCCTGGTGTTTACCCCAGCAACAGAAATAAACATGAGAAATATATTAAAAGAGTTAAAATGACTCGTTTCTCGCATCTGTTGCGACAAAACGTGATAACACAGAGACTAAATATAGGTATGGTGGCAACTAACATAATTTCTCGAATTCGTGCCTGGAACGTCCCGGTGACCTTAATCTTCGAGTAAATATTGAAACTCGACGTATGGATTTTGCAGTGGTTATATAATTGGTTAGAATAAGGCAGGTACAAGTTTATATAATGATTTCTATAAAACTATGTATATTCCTATTTCCTATAGATCTGAACTTCGAGATATAACTGAATCATCAGAAGGATGAAATTGCGGAGGTGGAAACCACGAGGCAATGCTTCATCTTGCTCGGCCCTTCATGGACCATAAAGGACGACCATAATCCTGAGTATACTAGAAAGTTAGAGACAATGGCACCTCCCACGATCAAAAGCTTATATGGACGTGAAAGAGATTTTCTAAATCCGACCTACGTTGATGGGAAACTGATGAGGTTTCTCGTTATTGCCACTTTGCTTATCATTTCAGATTATATACCATTAATCCATTTCCACTTCGGCTGGGTGCTGTTACATTAGTTGGTAAATAGCAATAGTTGCTTGAATGAGCACACAAATCATTATTCACCATTGTTAATAAAAAAAATACAAGGTCAAAAAAACTATAAAACATTAGTTAAGGTTAGACCTGTTACTTGTAAAAGTGCACTGAAAAAAAAGATTAGTTGAGACAACTAATAAAATGGTTAGGATAACTAATTTAGTTAGTAAATAATGGTACTGCTATTTAGTTAGTTGTTATGAATATTTTTGTTAGTTCGGGCACGGGTAGTGCCGTTACTATCTAATTAGGTACCGCTTACTACTTTGGTTTGCTACAATGACTGTCTTTGGGTAGTTGAACTTACTACTATAGTTATGTCTTCTATCTGTAGGTATTTTTTATTTGCTGCTGGGAGCCATTAAAATAGCTGTCAAGCAGCTGAGCAGTTGAGCAGCAAGCTGAAAAGACGTGTTAAAAAATATATACCTATAGCCACTAGGATCTTTCTGATTGCAGATGCACTTTGAAGGTTAGGATTTCCAGAAAAACTTTTAACTCGTTTGATTTTACAATTTATTGTACATACTTTCGAATGCTTTAAAGTAATCCCCGAAGCCTAAACTTTAATACACTTTCAATACTTCCAACATTTATATTAAAAAATAGCCATAATCCAACAAGACATCAAGTGAGCAGCGACTAATGACGGACATTTCTAAACGTTCTTCCTTGCTTCACCATAGGTATGTTGGTACCCTTTTCGCATTCTCAATCGTACCAACCAAGCCGGCAAATAAAATAGTTACGACACCTACTTTAATTTGTTATAGAAATCAATTAGTAGTACAGATGACTAATTTATTAGTAACTTGTACTAATAAAACATTACTTTCGTAAACTAGTCAAGCGTACTACACACGACTTCCTAAATCCACTATTTGCTTAGTTGGTGTTACTAACTGAACAGTTGTAAGAACCAATGAATGCTTGACTAATAAAAAGGTAGCAGCCCCAACTATTCATTTTTCTCAGTGTGGTACCTTTTCATTTGAATGCGTGGCGCGATTCGTTGCAGCTTCATGGCTTAATAAACGAACATAAACGTTTACTTTTTCTGCAAAATAGTCTCGGCGTCAACGACTCCAGAGGTGCTGTATGGAGTTCGAGATGACTCACGAAAGGGAGGCGCGGTGTCTCAAAGGGAGAGAGAGTCTCAACAAAAAAAGAGAGAGAGAGAGAGAGAGAGAGAGAGAGAGAGAGGAAAGCATATAGACATTGCGAGCGTCAGAGAGAGAGAGAGAGAGAGAGAGCAGAGGATAAGAACTACATGTAGCTTGTGTATTAATAACGCAGAACACCGAACGCCGAGGGAAAGGATAAGGGAAAAAGAGAGGAAAATTGGTAGGGTGAGACTCTTTTTAACCCCTGACAAACGGGGGAGTTTCTGTATTATGCCTCGACCCTAAGCAAACGCAAAACTCTAGATATGGGTGCAGTGTAATCGGCGTGCAGTGCAGGTTCGTTCCTCAACCCCCTGTAACTCAATCTGCAGTTTTACAAAGAACCGAGCCGAATGTCCTATGTGAAGTTGTGTGCGCCATGCAATATTGCTATATGCAGGTACGAATGTGTTATTCAACTTGAGCGCGTTGCGTATGCATCTTGCCATGGGGTGTGGGTGTGTTTGTTTATGGATGCGCTCTCGCGCAAGCGTCGCTATGTAAGAGATTATGTAAACGTAAGGCCATCGTAAGGCAAGAAAAGAAGAGCAATTACCCTTCGAATCTTTATCATGCTTGGTGCATCTGTCTGGGAAGCTGCATATATTAATCTGGGAAAGGGTGTTTGTTCTTTGGCATTTCTTATAAAAGAAGTTGTTCAACTTTTCTTTAGTTGTGTTGTTGCCCGGCGAAAAATGGATGTTAGAACTTAGATATTAAAGTAATAAGATAGTACCACGAAACATATGTGTAACATCTACTACATTCTTCAGATATCAGGCGTAAAAATATCGGTATGGCAAACTGTAACATCCAAAATGCATCGTATTTAATAAAATCATACAATTTCAGATTCAAATTTAAAAACCGAAAAGATACATTTTTTACTACATAGTTGTGTTTTCAAAAACATAGGTTAGTTTTTTAACCAAACACTTGAATTTTCTACCTAAAAAGATGAATTTCCAACCAATGAGCCAAATTTTCAACAAAAACAGAATCAACTTCTAACAAAAACAGTAGCATTTTCAACAAAATAGTTGAATTTTAAAGTAAAACTAGTTAATTGTCAACCTAAAAATATGAATTTACACTTGCATGGTTGAAATTTTTAATATAACAAAATTAAACATCAACCGAAAACCGTTGTTTCGTGCCAAATAGGTTTAATTTTAAACCAAAGAGATGAATTCTCAAGACAAAATCTAATAGTTGATATTTCGATCAAAAAGGCAGAAATTTCGACCTAAAGATATATAATTATTAAAGTTTGGTGCATTGACCTCACATTATTCTAAAACATTTTTTTTTTTTTCATTTTTTTAGCCGTTATTACGTCAATCAACAGAATTCCAGGACACTTTACTTTGCACAAGCTGTAGACAGAAACACAGCGAGATAGAAATAAAAGAGAGAAAAAAATGGAGAGAGACACGTTGAATACCTAGACTTGGCGCAGGAAGCAGAGCAATTACCTCGGAGTATTTCTTGCTTCCCTTGAACCGCGGGGTTGAGACGATTGCGCGAATCCGGAAAACATAAATGCAAGATTTCTCTAGAAGTGAACGCGGAAATGCCATAATCATCTTTTTCCGTGTTAAAGTTATTAAACGCTTAACTGCAAGGCAAATTCGCATCTTAAAAATATATATATTCATTATTTAGGTTCTTATTCAGATGAATTTGTGCATTAAGCGGTTTCTCCCCTTATTTAAGGGGTCACTTTTTGTAAGAAAAAATATCGTCTCCCCTTTCTAACGCACCGCAGTTCATGGTACAACAGTTGGAAGTTGCCACATCTTTTAATAATAGGTTCTTCGTTTCTTTCTCATCTTTCTCGGATACTCTTCACACTTTTTTACCCCTTCAGCCCTAATTAGTCTTTATTTACTTTGGCCTCTGACTTTTATTACTGCTCTATTGCCAATGGGAAAATAAAAGACAATTTAGTTTGGAAATTAATTTTTCAAAGGCATTCTATTATTTTTATTCATTTTCAAACACAACTATTTCAGAAACAATAACATAAAGAGCTTGAAAAAAGATCCGTTACATCACTCTCTTCGAACAGAATTTAGTTTCTGGTTCAACGCTAACTTACGTCAGAATTTTTTCCTATTTCCTCTTTTTTTCGTTTAACCGACGACACGGATGATAGGAGAAAAATAAAAACCAATTATGCGTTTCTCAACTGTACACATATTTTCTATGCACATTTAAAGAATAGGAGGATGATGGGTGGTAAGACAAAGGATTTTCATCAATCATCCATATAGAATTTTTATACCGGATGACTCTGATTCACCAGCATTTTAATTTTTAGGCAGGCATGAGAAAGTGGATAAAAGTAAAAATCCCTGTCAAGTTTCAGGTTTGGGGGATTGGAGTCTCGTGGGAATGAATTATTCAGTACGTGGCGCATTGTTGGACGCACCCATGTACAGTCGACACACCGTGTATGTCGTTATAAGGTGTGCCGAGAATGAAATTGACGCGCACTCATAGGTCTCTAGAATACGTATATAGTTGGAATTAGTTTAGTCTTTAGTACTGCAGTGCTGTATGATGTATTCGTCTTACATTTATCTATATGCTACATAGTGACGGTCTTGTTTCCGATTTTGGTGATACGCATAAAAAGAAGGTCACGGATCTATGTCTTCACTCGAGTCATGACGGGTTCATAGAATTGCAATTTCTATACGCGAATATGCGTGCCAAGGATAATTGCGTTAATTATTCGGCAATTGTAGTCGCGTGAACAGAAAGCGGACTGAAAGCTAATTACATCTTGTGTATGGAGATTCAAAATTGAATGTTTTCCAATTTAATTGGATGAGTTTGTGAATTTAAAAGGTATGACTTTGAGGCATTCAGAATCTCGTACAATTAAAAACGTCAGACTGTTAAAAATTGTACAGTTATGTATTAGCAATATGATAATATTCGAGATGGTAAATCGAAAATCAGAGGCGTCTAACTGAAAACCCAAATATGTTCAACTGAAAAATCCGAGATGTTAAATTGTAATATACGGGATGTTATACCTGGAATATTCGAGACTCCCCGAGATGACAAATTACAAAATTCGAGATTTTTGAGCTAAAGAGTGACTAAAAGCGACTGCGTTTCAGATAGTAAAAGAGGCCTATATAATGTTAATAGAAACACTTATCTACACCAAAATTTCGATTCCATTACACATTGAAATTACCGACTTGCGGATGTAAGAGCAGATGAAATTCTATGATTGAATTCTGGAGTGAGTCAAGTTCGCAGTTGCTAAAATAAATTTCATAATTTCTGCAAAATTTTAACAAAAATAGATAAATTTTTAAACCAAAAGATTACTTTTCTACCAAAAAACACGAATTTACAACAAAAATACATCATTTCTGAATCAAATAGTTGAATTTTCTACAAAAAAGAATAATTGTCAACTCTACAGTTGCATTTTTAGTTTTTAAAAAAAACTAAATTTTCAGCTAAAGAGTTGAATTTTCAATCAAGCAAGATTAATTTTTTTTACCAAAAGAGATAAGCTTTCATCAAAAGAATAAACTGTATCAAAGCAGTTTCATTTTCTAACAAAAAATACGAATTTTCTAACCCAAAAGAGGAATGCTTAGCAAAACAGTTGAATTATCGACCAAAAATATGACTTTTGAACAAAATAGCTGAATTTTTAAATTTTAAATTTACAAAAAAATAATTAAATTTTTAAGAAAAAATATGAATTTCAAAACAAAAATATAATATTATACTTATAAAATAAAAATAATTTAATTTAACTAATTTTAATTGAACGTCTTCATTCAATATGAGTCTATCTGCTGACAGCGCAGAGCTGTATATGAGACTGCGCGGTGTCTATAAGCATAGGGAATAGTCTCATACACCGCGCTGTCAGCAAATAGTCTCATATTAAATAAAAGCTCCGAATTCATGTTAAACAGGTAATAATTTAATTAGAAGATGTTACATTTTATCAACAAAATCCAACATCTTCGAAAAATAGTTGAATTTTCCTAATGGGATGTTTAATGGGATTTCCTAATGGATCCAAGATATTCAACTGAAATATACGGGATGTAACATTTAAAATATTCGAGATGTTAATTTCAAAAGCCCGAGATGAACATCTGAAATATCGGCGATGTTAAATTGAAAAATTTGAGATGTTTAATAAAATTAATAAAATATTGGACATGGTACAATTAAAATGTTTAGGGGTTACAGTTGAAATAGCCGAGATATTACACTTGAAATATCCGAAGTGTCTGTAGCGTAGCCGTAGCTCAACTGAGAATATTTTAACTTTTAAAATATGAAAATCGTGGAAAGAAAGCAAACATTTCAAAGGCGAAAGTAGCTTGGAGTACAGTAAGTAATTTAGGGGATTAAAGCGTCTTTCTGGAGGTTCACCGTAGGCGTAGGACCCTGAAGGTAGGCACGTCCGCATGAATTTTTATAACATTCCTTCGTGCCGTTTTCTATCGCTAAAAGTCACGCAAAAGTAGAAAAATTGTTCCTTTGAGAAAGGTTCTCAAAAGTATAACTTCCGTTTAAACTCTAAAGTCTAAAATCCAAAAAAAGTTAACGCAAAATGTGCAAGCACCTGGACAACAATTATAGATTGAAAATTGGAATCGGTCAGGATTGAACAATAACTGATTATTGAAAAAATATATTCCAAATATTGAAACTGAATAAAAACTATTAATTCTTTTAATAATTTTACCTTGAAAGTGAATTTAAATTAACCGTGAATTGGTCGTTGTTTCCGATCTTGGAGTCACTTTTATAGTTACTTCCTCGAATTGTAAAGAACCATTGTGTTAACTCGAGACTCAAATCATGTATTGTCTTAAGATAGCATTAACAGCAATTACTATTCAATTACGCTATCAGTGAAGTGACACTCTCTACTGGTATATTCAAAGCATCATTAGCCATTTCAATGTTTCCTTGTGGTCATTCTCCAATAATTGGAGTGGTACGAATTTTTTAAAACTTTTTCCATTTTTAAACTTCTCAAAATGCGGATTCATCAAATCTGTTTCAAATGATTTAGCTGCTACCTTATCAAAGTTTTGTAAACAAACTTTCATATCTTCAACTTTCAAGGTCCCCATAATTGAAAACTTCCTTTAACTTCAGAATGATTGAACTTCTAATATTCTAAAGCACCCAATCCTTCAAAAAGTTAAAATTGCAAACCCTTACAAAGATTGTTCCTTGTTAAGTAGAATTGGCAAAATTTTAGGTAGCGTAAACATAGAATGGATATAACTTAAATGGGCGCATCGAAGATACGCAAGGTACTTTTCTTCGAATTTCGAAACGGTGCCCAACGGCCCTACAAATGAAAAACTGATGGTTAGCTGGATACGACCCAGACCCAGACCCAGACCCAGACCCAGACCCAGACCCAAACTAAACCTGAAGCCTAAATAGTATGCCAGGTGCAGGCTTTTTAAAGTGCAGCTGTCGGTCGATGACGGTAGCGAGAGTTTCCGGTTAACGATCAAAACTGACGAACGAGTGCAATGTCGCGTTGGCGAAATCGATCGGTAACCGACTTGACGAACATCCATTTCGTTGTTTTCTGGCACGTGAGGTCTCACGCGAAAGTACACTCACTGGCACAGGTCGCTCTGTTAATCATTCAGTAATTTCATTCAGATTCAGTCGGTGACGTTCGACTTTGGGGAGTGGAGAAAATTGGAACAGCTGGGAATCTGTTTTATTATATCGCTTGGACTTAAGATAAATAGACCCCACTGCTAATAAAGAGAAGCGTCTAATCCCCAACAACCTTGATCTCGTTTACTCAATCCTCTACAATTCTACATATTGCGAGTTATTTTTTACTTCATTCAATTTTTTTCGTTGATAATTGATACTTACATTTCAAGGTTGGCATTGAATTTTAATTTATTTATAGAAAACCTTACGTCTACCAAATTTTCCAAACTCTTCTGCGAGTTAAATGAATATTTAAGTCTTCCCACCGCGTAAATTACGATTCTCAATCATTTGCTATAAATAATAGAAAGGTTTATAAATTTGTTGACCTACTCAAGCATATAGTTTCCCCTAAGCGCCTAAGCCTTAAACTAAGTCAATAATCAATCATTTGCCATAAATGATATAAAAGATTTAGATATTTCTTATGACCTACTCTAGCATAGTTTCCCCTATGCATCACTTATTTCAAATTAAGCTTTTAATTATTGAAAATTAGGAAAAGTTTATGCAACACTGAAATGTTATAAATCTAACAATTTTACAGAAATTCAAAAATGTGAATTTTTCAAATTGAAAACGTTTGGAGAAGGATTAATTTCAGATTGCAATTATTAAAAGCGATATTAGATAGACAGTTTTTAATTGAAAAACACTCTCAATTAAATAGTATCTTATTTAAGCATTGCAAATGCAATTTTAAAGTAATAGCACTTCAAAATAAACCATTTTTGATTATATGAATCCCCTCCAACGTAAGAAAATTTCATTTCACTTTTATGTTAAATATTGCATGAGTTGAGTAGTATCCATATTCATATGCAAAAACTTAAAGTTTGTATAGTAGTTTTTGTTTCATAATTTTCTCCCATTTGAAATAATTTAGGCTAAAAGAATGGAAAGGTTCTTTATCAATTTCTTTAAATATGTAAAAAAAACAATAAAAAATCGACAGTTTGCAGATTATTGTACTTTGTTTTAACTTGTTGAATTTTATCGAACAAATCCATTTATATGAGAATTGTTGAATATTTTTTAATTAGAAAACTTTCAAATTTAATTATTTAAAATGTTTAAAACGTATCAAATTGAATTATTTCAGTGATTACAGATAAAATATGTTTGATGTGACATTTAATACGTTTAAAGTTTTACAGTTTCAAAATAAAATCTTTTAATCATCGATCGATTTTAAACCAAAAATGTTTAACATTTCATGCTTTTAAATTAAAAGCTTTTGGAAATAAGCATTTTTAATTAGGCACGTTCAAGAGTGAGAAATCGTAAACTGAAAGTTTTCACAACTGATTAATTGTAGGTTGAAAATTATACAATTTCACAAGAAAATCCTTTAATATTTGATATAGCATTTAATCAATTTTAAATTGAAAACGTTCAACGTTGAGTAATTTCAGATTGAACCTACAAAATTGAACAATTTAAAACAAATATACAATACTGAGAGTAAGGTTTGGAATGTTGAAACATAAGCCATAAAAAAGAAAAGGGCTTACAATTTTAAAATCAGAATTCTACATTATAAACCTTCAATATGTAAGAAATGTAGAATTTAGTAAACACATAATTGCAAAGCATATAGGATTTTAAAATTAATCTCTAACAGTCAGTGCTGGAATCAATCTCTCAGTGACTAAATTACTTCACATTCTAATTCCCTCCATAATTTCACCGTGTCTGACTCACATTCGCTACAATCTAACAAGAGAAAAATTTCCAATCTGTATACGGACATTTCTCCAACAGCATAATACGTCCTGGATTATAACACATGCAGTGAGATACCGTACCAATTGGTCTAATAGTGTATAGTTGCGATACACATAAATTATCAGGTCTAGCTGATGAGGTTTTCGTGAAAGAATTCATAACTCTAAAAGACTATTCTTCAGAAAGTATGAAATATTTTGTGAAATCGATATTAGCACAGCACTTAAAGTACATATACATACCGTCTCATTTGCAGCAGTACTTTCAAGTTTTACGAGTTGCAGGAAACTATCCTTTTTTCCGATTTGAAAAATTCGACTTTTATCGCCTCCGCAGCGAAAGTATTACGTCCTTTTAACCACTTGAGTTTGATTATCACTCTTGCTTCCGGGAATGGTACTTCCTCGGATATCTCCGATGAGGATCTCAGTGAAAAAGCATCTATTTGTCTGATAGTGAATTCGCTTTGAAATGGGCTCATGAAAAAAATAGGAGAATTCAGCCAGATTGTGAAAATTGTACGTTTCGCCTGATTTCATTTGTTTGAAAGAGCAGAAGAAAGAAACGTAGCCAGTGGAAAATTGGTCTTAACCTCAGCCTTATTCCGCAGTTTCACACGGTCGATTTTTTCCAAACAAACCGTTATTTATCTAGTTTGTTGCTTGGAATCTGGCAACGGAAAAGAAGGAAAGGAGCACGGGCTGAGATGGCACATAGAGAAAAAGCCAGAAAAAGCAGCAGACGTTCTTGTTTCTGGCGAAAGCGGTTTTGCAGTCTAACTGTTAACTTTAGTGATCTTGTTCGCGGCAATTTTCTCCACGACCGTTAAGTTCTTCTCTCATTCTGTCTAGAACCTTCTGAAAAGTCTCGTTTTCCCATAGCCTGGCTTTCCAGACGACACGTATGGGTAATTTTAGTTGGAAATTCTGGCCGAGTAAAGATAACCTGCAAAGATACAATATGGTCTCTTCTTGGCTCTCAGATGAATTTCAGAGAGCTTTTAACTATCTAAATTAAAAGTTAAAGGCCTCTTGAAATTATCCGCGCACGTGCTCAATCGACTCGGTGCTTAATCGACATAAGAGACGTCTGAAGCGAGTTGAAACGAGTTTGATTGCTCTTTATAAAGCCACAAGAAGCGATTCGATAGAGCATGCTGTTAATGTAAACTCTAGTGTAAGCAATGGAATTAGAGAACTGAAAATCGACTACTTCCAACTCTCCTGCCGATCGATTCTTTCGTGATTCATCGTTTATACTTTATAGCGGCTCGTCATATGGTTTCACCGATGAGGTGTCTCGCGTGATGTTATAAAAATCTATATTTCTACCTTTTCGCTTTTTGTATCCGGTTACTTTAACCCAAGATACAAACTTAATAAATTTTCTGACCCTCTTCTTCGCCAAGTCGCTAACCTTTAATTTACTTCAATTACAGCTGCCATTCATTTTTAGTAAAATACATTAATTCTTTGATAGTGCGTAGTTTCTATCTCAAAATTAGATATTATCATAAATCAGGGTGACCTATATTACGATAAAAAATGTACCGACTAAAATTTTTATGTTTGAAAGTCTTCAAGCATCACTTTTTGTTTTAAATATTTTCTATGGTCAGTTTTTGGTCCCACGCAATATTTTTAATTCTCGACTACTTCTGGAAAAAGCAAATTTAATTCAAGTTAATCATTCAGTGTCATACGAACCGTACCGCGTATCATATTTTTAGTAGTACTCAAAGTCTATCAAAGTATCATAACAATTATAAAAAAATTAAACTGTTAATTTGAAATTTGAATATTTCACAATCCAATATTATCTTGAATTTAAGACCGCCAAAGTTAATGGTTTCAAATAAAATTAAAATATCAAAATTCATATATCAAATTGACGCCATAAAAATTAAACCATTTAACATATATTCAAAATTGACTTTTGCAAAAACAAAATCGTATCTGATCAATTCTGCGTTATTTAAAATTTGGAAATATTTTGAATTGAAAACTTCAAAGCCAATCTTCCAAATAAAAAATGTGCTTACTTGAAGTGCTTCGAATTGTGATAATACAAATTGGAATTATATCAATCACACAGGCTTAAGGATGTACACTACGTACAATCAATCACAAAAGTCGCAAAATTTTTAAATGATTTATAAAATCGAAAAAAGTAGATTTATTATTGATTTCTGGAAATCTAAATGGAAGCTTCTTAGTGTACTTAAGAAAAAATAATTCAGGTTAAAATTGTTTATTTAAGAGTTTTTATTTAGAGTTTTAGTTTTTGCTTTTTATTTAGGGAAAGGTTACATTTCTTATTTAATCCTAATGATCAAGGCCTCATTTTTTTTTGAAGGATTCTCTATAAATCTATTTGGGCGGTGTTAATGAAAGTTAAAACTATCATGGTTTCTACCAATAATAACGTTTTGATTTCTAAATTAATGCTTTTAATAAAATCCACCGAAATAGAATCGTAGAGAATTCTTCGAAGAATAAAATGAGGCCTTGATCATTAAAATTAAATAAGAATTGTAACTTTTAATCTTCAATTCTTTTTTTTCGAAGTGTACTTAGAAGACTGTCAAGATTTACCGAAATTGAGAATATATCTAATTTTTGTAGACTTTACAAATCACTGCAAAGATAGGAAATATTTGAGATTTATTGTACGTAGTGAACATCCTTAAATTAAACCACCCTGTCTGATTAAGTAAAAAATGACTATATGGAAAAATAAAAATCTGGCATTGATTCAAATAGTTATCAATAAACTGTCAGTAAAATCTCACAAATTGAATTTCTTTAATTTGAATAGTAATTAGTTCATTTTAAGTAATTAGTGAACCACGAAGTCAAGTAAAAATTTTACTAACAATATTAATTAACTTTTATTAATCAATAGTCAAATATAACTAACTCAGATATTTAGAGACACATTTAAAGTGATTAATAACCATTACAAAATATTGAAAAATTTTAGCGGAGGTAGGAGTGCTCACTTCGAGCGTTACGCTAGTGCAAAAGTTACATACACGTACTATAGCAAAAGTGTTACCTGTTACGGGGAGGGTATTCCAGAAAAAAAAAACAATACGTATTTTTTAGATAAGTTCAGCACGCAATGCTTTCAAATCAGGGGATAGGGTGATTTTTCACGAAAATAGGTCAATCAATTTTTACATTCTCATAATTTATGATTGAGAAAGTACATTACCCTCCCACTTATCGCTAGAGGATAGGACTGTGAGTTGCGTTATGTGAGTTCCCCCACCACATCAAAAATCTTTCTCCGTTTGGATTTACCCTCATATCAAAATTTGACAGTTGAGGAAACATATAGCACAAAACATTAGGAGGCTATTACGTTCATTTTACACACTAATCATAAAATCTGTATGACTGGAAAAGCATGCAAGTGATTCCATATAAAACGATTTGGGTTGAATTTTTTTTCTAGAATTGATAGCCATTGATAAATTGAAACTAGCTTATTAAATAGGTTACATTGAATGACAACATTTTTTAAAAAGTCAGTAGTGGGATTAAAGCGAGTAGGGGAAGCGGTAGTGCGATAAGTGGTAGGGTACTGTATTAGAATTTTCAGAAATTTGACACCACAGTTTTTCAACGCATCTCCACGTTTCGAGAACCCCTGAATCCGAAAATCATGTTTTTACGATGCCGTCTGTCTGTCTGTCTGTCCGTCCGTCCGACTGCGATAACTCTCGAAAAAATGAACGAGTCAGATCGGTCTTTGGCACACTTTCTTTTAGGTCCTAAAAGAAAAGACAAACAATTTACCCTAATGACTTTTTTCGACAAAAAGAATATTCTTAGAGTAATAGCATTTTCATAATTGTTTAAATCAATCGAAAATCAAAATTTTAAGCCAAACAACGCACGACATGAAAAAAAGTCAAGAGAAGAAAAACATTTCTTTTTGAAAGCCCTTCAAGATTATCATAACAACTTTTCGCATTTTCTTGAAAAATCGAAAATTCAAATTTTGATTGCACAAAAAATAATGAAAAATGAAAAATTCAATTTTTTGGTAAAAGTATGCAGGATGCGACAAAAGATGAATTTGCAAAAATTGTGATACCATTAAAGATATACAAATTCGTTATTAATGACATCTTGATACGACGCGTACTTTTTGTTTTATTCGTGAAAAATAACATTGAAAATTAAAAAATATGTGGAAAAACGACAGAAGTGATGAAAAAACATGATTAAAAAAAATTGTTTGTCTAAAAGAGAGCTACAAATTTATTATGATTCACTTTTTTATAGGAGACTTTTTTTCGTTTTAATCATAAAACGTGCATCAAAAACAAATATTTGTGGCAAAACGACAAGTTATTCATCCAAAAAAGAGATACAAATTTGTAAAAACTGATAACATTCTCATCATTTATGATTGAGAAAGTTCTAGAATTGCCAAACGACGCAAACTACTAAAAAAAGTCTTAAAGAGAAATTACAGCTTTTGAAAAATCTTAAAAAATGTCTTAACCATTTTCCAATAGGACTCGCAATTTTGTTTGTATTTATCGTAAGCAATATGCAGAAAATCGAAAATTCCAATATTATGCCAAAAGACGCGAGATACGCAAAAATCAGATAGAAGACTTGTAGGATATTTTGTTTTATCAAAAAAAAATAATATGAAAACCAAAATCCTATTCTTAGTAGAACATCGAGATATAGAGAAAAATATCTGAAAAAGTATTGTATTTTTTTATTTATTTTAATGTGGTTCTGAAAAAAACATTCAAAAATGTCCGTCAAAAAACGAGTGCGGAGCGCGAGTGAAACGTTGAGAATTTGCACCTCAAAGTCTACAGAGCCTTGAGAAACTGAATCTGAACTATACTTAATTAAGTAGAAAATTCAGATTATGAAGAGGCATATAAATACTTTGGTCTAAAAGAGATCTTTTTGATACAGTTTCATTCAAGCATTCTATATGCAATTAATAAATATCCAATTAAGCGCGTAGCGCGAGGTGCAAGTATGTCCGAGCGCGAGGTGCGAGGTTACCTACTATCGAGCGCGAGATTCGTCAGGCGCGCTCAAACTTGCGAGCCGCGCGCGTAGCATGGAATAAGAATGTGCCCGCAAAGCGAGCAGATGTTTTTTACTAACATTAATGTACGAACCATAATTAATTCAATATGAAAGGCTTTAAATTCCTAAAATTTCAAATAAAGTATTTCATTTCCAACAAAACAGATAAATTTTCAACCAAAAAATATTTATTTTCCACCAACAAAATTAGTTTTGAACAAAATAGTTTCAACCCAGTAGTTTAAAAGACCATTTCTCGATAAAAAATGTAATATTTAATAATTAAAAAAAATATATTAAAAATAAAAATCAGTTGAATTTGACAAAGAAAAAGGAGTTTTCAACAAAACAGTAAAATTTTCAATTAAAAAATTCAATCATTACCAAATAGTTAAATTTTCTACTAGAATAGTGGAATTGTCAACCCAAAATGAAGAATTTCCAACAAAATCGTTGAATTTTCCACCAAAAAGGATGAATTTTCAACATAAGAGTTGAGTTTTAGAATGTTTTAGAAGACATGACTGTTAATCCTGAAATTACGAATTTTCTTCCAAAAAAAGTTGAATTTTAATTCCAAAAGGACTGATTTCCTATATAAAAAGACAGATTATCAACGAACAAAAAATATTACTTATTACAAAAATTCTTGAATCTTTAATCAAATAGTTAAATTTTCAATGAAATAAATCTAAAAATTGGTTAAATTTTCTTCTTGGGTTCTATTGATCCAGTTGACATTTAAGCGAAAAAACAAGAAAAGGAGAAATTTCTTGAAAGCAGGGGAAAAATAGGAATTCTTTAAAAAAGAGGAACACATAAGGCAATAGGGGAAAGAGTGTTAAACACTGTAAATTTTCCTAATTGAAGTAATAATCTCACGGTATTTCTTGCTGTTAACAAGTCTAGATAGTCCATGAAAATTCTTTAAACCATTGAATTGCTTGTTTATATTTTTTTATTATTATTTAACAATGCTATAATGCCTTTCAAGGTCATATTAATACCGTATTGCGTAATAAATTCAACTACTTCTATACTTTGTATAATCCTTTATAATAACAACTTAAGGTATAGTTATAGGATTTATAAAAGGACGAAGTAATTATGATCTGAAATATGTCCTGATCAACCATGATATATGCATATTGCTTGATTATATTACATTCTTTGACAATTTTTTTAACATACAATATACATAATACATGACACACCACCAGCAGAGCTAACAGCAGTTTTTCGCATGCATTTCCTCACAATCATCGCAGAAAGAAAACGTTACAGCATATAAACAGTGTTCGACTCTGCGTGTAAATTTAAAAACTATAAAACGTACTTCAGCCTTTATTTTATTGACTAGTTTTGCGGATGTGAAATCATTTCTAGAAATAAAGCTTTCTAGATTATATTTAATACAGATAACTAGAGAAAATCTGCTCAACAACTTCCATATATATCTCAATATTGTTTCTGGTTATAAAAAATCAATCATTCTTATCATTACTTAAATATTGCTAATTTGACAGATACAAATGAATATCCCCAATATTGTGAAGTCCACTTTGACCAGCTTTATCAGTATTACATTACATCTAACAAGATTTCACCCTGTTTACCTTTTCTCGAAGATTTATCGTCGTCGTATATTATTTTCATCAAGGGTAAAGTTAGACTGACGTATGCTTTTTCGAAATGGATTTCTTTATATCAAAGTAAAAACTTTCCTTCTTACTAATGTAAACAGGAGTTGGAATTGGCTTCCAAAGCGTTTAATCCTATAATTTCAAATCTGCTAGAAATCTTTTAACTATTCGTTCGCCCTCATTTTTTTCAAGCGGAAAACCGGTCCATCTGTATTCTATGCCTATAGAATCAGTTCTAACGGAATTTCACCATGATTTTTAAGGCTGAAAGTGAAACCCCCAAACCTAAAATTTTTACACCCACACCTGGTGCAAGCCGTTCTTACCTGTGTGACGAGTTTCGGCAGTGTATGAGAGTGTGTGGACCTTTCGGAGTTAGGCCTCTGTTGACCAGCTTCCGACCTCAAGTCTTGCCTCCACCTCAATACACCCATCATGATCGCTTTGTGCTGCACTCGGATCTTCTCCTAATTCCCTCTTTCACTTGCCTTTCAGAGGTCTTGAATATTCAAATTTAAATCTTCTTCACTGATTCTCGAACATTCACAACTAAAACCAACTGACAGTTCTCTCTTAGCGATGCACTAAACACCAGAGCAATTAAAAAATCGCTACTCTTGAAAGAATTATTTTATTCCAAATTGTATCCGGCGACTTTAAGTCTGAGCTTGCTTGAAAACCGCTGGAAACGTAAATAAGCTCTGGTCTCTCATACCTAATTCCTCAACATCTATTTCTTCTCCTGTCTTCTAATTCCTGCGCCTTGCGTCACGGACGGATTGCGAATACTTAAGTAAACTTGGAAACAGTCTTGATTATTCTCAAATTTCAAAGGCCACTTAGAAGTTAAATTCTACCCTCGGTCTCACGCCTCGGCGCCGCCAAGATCAAAAATTCAGTTCTTCCTTACAAATGTTACAAGTGTCACTTCCGTCTGTTCTTTTTCTCCTTTTCCTCGAAAAAACGGCAGCTGTTTCCGCCTCCTTCCGGTTTTCACACTTCCTTACACAAAACAGAATTCTGTTTTTTAACAAACTTTCAGGATCCGAACAAAAACACTTATCAAAATTCAAACAACAGTTATCTCGCGTCCCGGCACCGATCAACTTTCGCTCGCGGATTTGAAACCCGTGATATTTTGTAACTGAGCGGATTTAAATCCCGAACAGCTGTCATCCTCACCGGCTTTGATGATAGCACGGTTGACAATATTTACGTAAATTTTGAACAGTTCTTCAAGATAATTTTGGATTTTTTTCCGGGGTTTTGGACGCAGATGGACTTCGAAAGTCAAGTTTGTCGAGGTAAGTAATAACGCCCACAGGGATTTAGTAGCGAGGCAAACCGAGGTCGGAATAGAAAGTGTTTGATCGTGGGCGCGAAACCCGTTGGCATGAGAGAGAGAGAGAGAGAGAGAGATCACGCGAATAAAATGCGCTATAAGAACGTATAAATCCAACTGCATAAAACGGACGAGATAGGATCCGATCACGCAGGAAGGCAGGAGCGCGACTGGCTTCGAGCTTTAGGCCTCACTTCCATGACCATCGTTCCATCGTGGGTTGACTCCCCCCGCACTGTCTGTATCCAGCGGCTTCAATCAGGGGCGTATTCTACACGGGCGACTCAAAATATTTGTAGTAAAATAATATACTAGATCTAGAAGATACACAGTAATTCTCCTATTTACAAACTGATACACAAACTTTTTTAATTTGACATGGGCGATGAAATGAATCAGCGTGTCTAATAATTTTCGCAAGAATAAAACACACTTTACATAAGGTTTTCCTATGCGTAATTTTATGTAATGCAATATGTTGTTATATTTTAAAAAATTTATATATTTGTAATTTATGCTGTCAAGCGACAATTAATAATACTGTTTGGTTGACCAAGAATCGAGTCCGATTTGACAGGCTCGGTTTCTTTTTATCATAATTTCAGTTTGTGTCAACTTTCTCCACATTTGTTCAACTTCTTGAAGTTGACAAGTGGTCTTCTCATTACTGCGATAAAATAAAAATAAATAAATTTTTCATCATTTTTTCGTCGATGAGGAAAGCACAACATTTGCGCCTACTATACAATAATTGACAACTGTTCAAGGTTTTTTTTACCATTTATTATTGATACTATTGTAGGACTTCAAATTTACAAAAATTCAATTTCATAGACATAATTCCTCATGATAAACAAAAAATGTCATTACTTAACATTATTTCTTTGCTACAAACATTTGTGTTGAAAGTTATTTTTCATACAAACAGATTGTTTGAAAAATCAAAACTGAAAATTAAATGAAATTTGTAAAAAATAATAATAAATTTAATTACATATACGCCACTGAAAAAATAATCAGTAAACATTTTTTTGATTGCAATGTTTAAAAAAATACAAAAATAAACAAATTGACGAAAAAACTTGTTTTACTTACTACTATAATGGAATTGTTTATTTCATAATTTGTACTAATTTCGTTAAAATTAAAAATATTGTTTTAAGAATGCTGCAAGATTTATCAATAGTTATTAATAAAATAAAATAAAATTTAAATTTAAAATTAGGAAGTTTTTATAATTTCACATCTGAGATGTTAAGCAAAGAATAATGCTTCCAAATGTAAAACTGCGTACCTACAAGTTATTATCTACTTTTTACAGATTTAATAAAACTCACTGATGAGGGCCACAATTGTGTGCCGAAAAGTTTGAAACAACTTAATTAGTTTAAATTCACCTGTCCCTAAAGCCAACAACTTACATCAACAATGTCTACAACATAGAGAGCAATGCATAAAGTAATAAACATTTTTGTAATATGTCAATAGTACGTTCCACATTGCATTAAACAAACAAAATTTAAAACATAATTACAATGTCCAAATAGCTTCCAATTGCAAATTGCAATAAAAATAAGCCACATAACCAAAATACTATATTAACGCAAATAATAGTGCAAGCATGAAATATAATATACGTTCGTCCTATGATCGTAACAAGATTCATCTAAATAGTGAAATGAGTTAATGAAACAAAAATTTTGCAGGAGAAATGTTGTGAGACTACTATTAGTAAGATCAGCCGAATACTATTAATTAATACAAAAAAGTTATTACTTTTGTCAAATTTTCATTAATATATAATAATATTTTAATTATTATCCTCTAGACTATTCAATAATATGTAAAAAAATGCGATTTCAAATAATCAGGGCCAAGGGCGGCTGAACATCTGGAAATCTGAAAAAATCCAGATGGGCCGGCCAGCCGGTGTCATTTTAAGCGATTTGGGCCGTTGAACTTGATAGATTGGGTTGCTTAAAGATTCTTAAAATTTTTATAATACAAGTAACTGGGAGTGGGCCAATTTTCCATTTCAAACATATTCTGCAAATAATGATTTAAAATTCTACTCAGCTGTTATATTTTTTGATGTAAAATAATAAAATAATTTAACCCTAAACATCAACAAAAAAAAACACTGGTTATAACATCCAATTTTCTCAATGACTGTTGTAGATAATGTGTCGTAACGTTGGTGTAAGAAATAACTTATACACGTATATATCTTCCAAATAACTATTCATAAGCTCCGAATAGGTTATTAGTTTAATTTCTGTGAACACTGCGCAGCTGATTGACCAAAAGTAAACAATAAACGATCCTTTGTGTAGATTATTCTAAGAGAAATTGGCATTGATCCAAGCATGGTTTCGAAATATATGTTTAATGGACTCAAGAGTCAAAATTCAAGAAATGTGGAAGGATCTAGATTATGATATTACAAGCAGACATATTATCAACGTAAACTGCTGAGAGAGGAAAGGATAGAGACCAATTTTATACGATTAAAATCAGTACCACCGCACAGAAAAAGTTAAGTTTCATGTTGAAAAAACAAACGGCATCAAAATCTACTAAAATACAATTGAACCATAATTGGTTCACACATTGAGCAATATACAAATAGTATAAGTAATTCACTTTTTTCAGTTCTAACATTCAACAAGAGAGAGAACATCACTTAACTTTAAAATGAGTATGCATAAGAAAATGTCCTGAAACAAAAGTGAATCCATGAATCCCCATAGTTTTTTTTTTCTGTGAGGGCAAAAACATTTCCTCTCGTCAAGATTAGGATAATGCATCATTATATCGTTTTTGTACAGATGAGCCAATGATCCCTCCTAAATTAGTATAAAACTCGATTTCCAGACCTTGGACTCATTTGAATAATGCACATAGCGTACCAGCAAAAATGGCCAATCAAATAAAAAAATAGTATATTAAAAACATTACACGAAATATTTTCGATAAATAAAAGCTGCGATAGCGTGTGAAAGTTCGACATGCTTCTGCATGCTTCACGGAAATAAATGGAAAAAATTTAAACTTTGCTAAATTAAAGTGAGAAATCTCATCTTGAAAATGAGAACAAAGACAAAATTAAATAGCAACTGCCTCTCGAAATATCATGAAAAATGTGGAAGCGTGCCCAGGACGAAAGTCGTTTCGTGCATTGACAGTCGAAATTCTATCCTTTCTTAGTCCTACCATTTTGGAATCTTTTAAAATAACGTATGAACTTTTTAAAATCCTTTGAAATTGATAAAATCCAGTAGAAAAGCTTGCAATCTGTAATATCTTTAAAAATCCCTTAAAAAATGATGAAATCTTTTGAATCCCTTGAAACGATTAGAATATCTATTTAAATCTACTAAAATCTATTAAAAATTCTATTCAAAATTCTGTTGAAACCCTTTAGTGAATCATGAAAAACTCAAAATTTTAAATTCCTTGAAAAACCTGTATAGTAATTAATTACTGATAATCTTATGGAATCTTTTTATTTCTTTTGAAATTCTATGAATCCCTTAAATATTGTAAAATTCCATAAAAATTCATTGTGATTTAATAAATAACGTACATGAGTGTTAAATCTTTTAAATCTTGTGAAATTGTTCTAAATCATTAAAAAAATTTCAATCTCTTTAAATTTGCTATGATATATTATTATTATTATTACACCATTAAGCCGTTTCCCTTTCGAGGTAGGCGTGACTCATTCGGTAGGGAGGGGAGTAGTGCGAGGAAGGGGTTATAAAATTTTTAGATTGATCTGGAATTCTCGTGTTATTTATTTAAATAA